>JAHBCN010014429.1:0-22638 GCA_019359885.1 Listronotus oregonensis
ATGTACTGTCAATAGGACTTGAGTATATTATCAAAAAACAAACAAAATGGTTTTTTGCTAAATCTTATGGGTGTTTTTTTTGCCGAGAAAGGTAAAAAAAAAACGTTAAAGTTGACCATTTTTTTAAAACCTCATAACTTGGACCGTTTTAAAGTTAAAATGATCGTGATATTGTGGACGGCTTACCGTATTAACTGTTAATGTGCGATTTGGGTTTAGTAAATGGATTTTTGGTTTAAATTTTACTAATATATATATATATATATATATATATATATATATATATATATATATATATATATATATATATATATATATATATATATATATATATATATATATATATATATATATATATATATATATATATATATATATATATATATATATATATATATATATATATATATATATATATATATATATATATATATATATATATATATAATAGAGGAGAGAAGTCCAAACTGACTAGTTGAAAAAATAAAAAATTGGGGATGGGAATTATGAAAAAGGTTGGTGGCCTGGAAGAAGCCTTTTTTTAAGCTTTCCGAGATTTTTTTTCCCCCTTCCTGGACTAAAAGTAAAAAATTAAAAAATAAAAAAAAAAAAGATTGAATTTTGCGGGAAAAAAACAAAGGGATTTTTATCTCCATATTTGGTGGAACTAATTTTTTAAGGAAAAATTAATTAAAACTTAAAAAAACGATATGGGAACACGCGGAAAAATGTTGTTCTGACAGAAGTGACAGAATGTTTAAATTGTCTGAATGAATCAGTGACTTTTTCGTAACTAGAAAACTTCGATTCAGAAAAGTGCGATAACGTGTGAAAGAAAGAGACATATCTTGTTTATTTCTACAGCGCAGGATCTATATAATAATTTAGCAACAACTGTTAATCGAATCTTGTGCAGTACCTGACTTAGTAAATTAATTTTATATTATTTTTATTTTTATTTTTAAGTAATTACTGTTAAATGTATGCAAAGACATGTGGAAAACGGTGAAACACCTAGCACCTCCTGCCATTTTATTTTATTGGTGAATAGACTTTTTGGTCTATGACTTTTAATTTTGGAAGTAGGTATGAAAATGACTTCACAGAGGAAAAGGAGAGGAAAAAACCGTCTCCCAAACGTAAAAGGAAACAAATTATTGAGATTCTTAGAAAGAATTAGTCGTCAGGAGCTGGACTAAAAAAAAAAATCTTCCAAAAAAAAAATACTAATAACAGCAATGTAAACGTAAATAACTTACAAACACAACTGTATTTTTCTTTGCCATATATTGAAACATTAACAGATAAATTAACCAACATTTTTAAACATTCAGATGTAAAGATAGCGAAAAGACAACTCAAAACTGTTTCTCAGATTTACTCTAAAACTAAATCCCCCCTGAAAGATGATGAAAAATTCGGCATTGTATATAAAATACCATGTAAAAATTGTAACAAGTCATATGTTGGACAGACATTTAGAAATTTAAAAGGCCCATCACTTCCCACAAAAGTGATTGTAGGCGAGGAGTTTTCATGTGCCTTAGCGGAGCATGTTTTGGTTGATGATCACCAAATTGACTGGGAGCATCCTGAGATCTTAGAAAATGTCAATTCATATTACAAAAGACTATTCCTAGAAATGGTCCATATAAACCTTGAATCCAACGTTCTTAATAAAAAAAGTGACATCTCAGATCTCAGCACGGTTTACGGTTATTTATTACTGTTAGAAAAAAGAAAAATATCGTAGCTTAATTGACTGTCCCAGCTCCTGACGACTAATTCTTTCTAAGAATCTCAATAATTTGTTTTCTTGACGTTTGGGAGACGGTGTTTCCTCTCCTTTTCCTCTGTGAAGTTTTAATTTTAAAAAAAAGTCATAGAAAAAAATCTAAACCAAAAAATAAAATGGCAGGAGGCCTAGGTTTTCCTGTTTTCCACATTTTCTTTGCATACAAACAGTAATTATTTTAAAAATAAAAATAATATAAAATTAATTTACTAAGGTCAGGTAATGCACAAGATTCGATGAACATTGTTGCTAAATTATTATATAAATTTTAAAAAAAAAATAGTCTTTTCCACACGTTATTAATCTCGCATCCTTTTCTGAATCGAAGTTTTCTAGTTACGAATTCTTATCCATTCAGACAATTTAAACATTCTGTCACTTTGTCAGTTTTTTAAACCCGTGTTCCCATATCGGTTTTCTTTTAAGTTTTAATTGAATTTTTTTCCCTTTAAAATGTAGTTCCAACAAAATATATTAAATCTTGATTTTCATGGATATTGCTTGTTATCACCAACAACCCACTTTGGTGAGTTCAATCTTTTAAAGTTTTTAGGTTTTGTTTTCCTTTAAATTTTAAAGAATTTTACTTTTAGTTGGTCCTGAGGAAGGGAAAAAAAAAAAACTCCCGAAAGCGACAAAACAGAAAAGGGTTTTCATTACTAAATCCGGGGCCCCCAAAATTTTTTTAATAATTCAAAAAAAACTGCTATATCTGGCTTTGATATATATATATATATATATATATATATATATATATATATATATATATATATATATATATATATATATACAGGGTGATTCATGAGGAAATGTCAATACTTCAGGTACGTACTCAGGGTCCAAAAATAAGCATAAAAGTCTATACACACATATGGGTCCCAAGGTTTTCGTACATATATATATATATATATACATATATATATATATATATATATATATATATATATATATATATATATATATATATATATATATATATATATATATATATATATATATATATTGTTTTATATATATATATATATATATATATATATATATATATATATATATATATATATATATATATATATATATATATATATATATATATATATATATATATATATATATATATATATATATATATATATATTTCAACCAAGAATCAGAAGAGCTTCTTGATAACAACATAGAGGAAATAGAGTTTGCATAAAAAAAAACACAAAAAATAATAAAGCGCCAGGGGAAGACAACATAGTAACAGAGGCAATAAAGATAGGAGGCCAGCATCTACTGCTAAAAATAAAAGAGCTTTTTAATCTCTGTCTATTTAGTAGTAAGGTCCCCAAAAATTGGCATAATTCCATTGTAATCCTGCTTCACAAAAAAGGAGATATAGCTGAACTAGAAAACTACCGACCAATAAGCCTCTTAAGTAACCTTTACAAACTGTTTACTCGAATTACAACCACCCGCCTGGAAAATAAATTAGATTTTTATCAACCTGTGGAACAGGCAGGCTTTCGTCGTGAATTTGAAACAAATGACTACCTCCAAAGCGTCAAAACACTTATAGAAACGACAATCGAATACAACTTATAATGACATTCGTGGACTTCCACAAAGCCTTCGATACAATAGAGCTAAATGCATTGTGGAATGCACTTCAGGAATGTAGAGTCGACTACCGATATACCAAATTCATCCATAATATCTATAAAAATGCAACAATGACCGTAAAACTACATGAAAATACCAACCTCATAACTATTGAACGTGGTGTTCGGCAAGGCGACACGATGTCACCAAAGCTGTTTATTACAGTCATGGACAGTGCATTTATACAATTGGAATGGAGTGAGCGAGGGATAAATATAGATGGCAAGAACCTAAACAACGTTTTGCAGATGATCTAGTGCTATTCTAGGACAATCTAGAAGAAATGTGACTGATGTTGCAGGACCTGCAAGAGGTGTGTGGAAAAGTCGGTCTTAATATCAATATGTCAAAACAAAATTCATGACAAACCTTGTTGCCACCTGTGGCTTGAAGATTGGCGGAGCTGAAATTCAAATGGTAGATAGATATGTGTACCTTGGCCATGAGGTTAGCATCTCAAGGGATAACCAGACTTGCGAAATAAAGAGAAGGCTCACTCTCTCATGGACAGCTTTTGGAAGATTTAAAGACGTTTTCAAGAGTGACATTCCCGTCAATCTAAAAAGAAGGGTTTTCGATCAGTGCGTGCTGCCAGTAATAACATACGGCTCAGAAACCTTAACACTAACAACAGCAACAGCTAAAAAACTTAGAGTTACACAGAGGAAGATAAGGAACGAGCATTTGCGCAGAAGAACCGGTGTCAGTGATGTCGTTGGGGCTATTGCGAAGCTTAATTGGAACTGGACAGGCCACGTTGCAAGGATGCGGGATGATCGATGGGAAAACAGGCTTCTTGAGTGAAGACCTAGAACCGACAAGCGAAGTAGAGGAAGACCGCCTACGCGTTGGTCGGACGATATTAAGAGGATCCGCAGCAACTGGATACAAACAGCACAAAATCGATTGGAATGAAAAATGATTGGGGAGGCCTATGTTCAACAATGGACACAGAGGGCTGAATGATGATGATGATGAAGGCTTCAGCAGTTGTTCGAGTTAAAGTACCAGGATTATATTTAATCCTCTTCCAGCTCCACCGTTCTTGCTATCCTGGGCCTTTTTGATGCTCCATTTAATTTTAAAGTACCTATTTTACGAAGACCATGATAAATACTTTCGAAAATAAGCAGCTAATACTCGCTCTGTAATGTAGTTGATCACACATTTTTATTAATAAAAAATATGTTCGACCGATTTCAGCGCTGACCATCGGTCCAGTACTAAATCCAGCCTAAAACTAACATTTGGGTCACTTATTGTTTCATTGCTGTATTAACCGCTTCCTCTCAGACAATTTAAACATTAAGTTCTTAAAGTTCTTTTAGCAAAAGATGATTATATTATTTCGTTGTTATCCTTTGCTGCTAAAATATATTTTTTAATGATTTTAAAGTCCCTATTAGGGATTGATAAAAATCTACAAAAACTGACCTTTAGAGCAGAGCAGCCACAACCTTCGCAGAAAATCTTGTTGAGGAACCTTACTATTCTTGTGTTTTTAATAATAATTTAAAATCTTTATATAATTTTCTTACTTCCAACCCTTAACTTTACCCTAAATAAACCTTATAACGTACTAATACAACCGCAATTAAGTAAGTAAATACTAAACCTCTTCAAATTCATTCACAAAACAATCAGTCATTAAATCTTATTTAAATTATTTTTCCTATGTTTATTTAAATATCAAATAATAAGGCGCTGTAATTTGGTATTCATTATTTAACCAAAAATAATTACTTCTTTTTTAACAGGTATCATAAAACCTGAATATAATATAACCTTCAGGAAAAATGATATACGATAATTGTTTAAGATGGTTTATGTCATCTTAAACAATTATCGTATATCTTCGCTCCCTAAATGTATTAAATTAAATGGCCAGGTTTTTTATTTTGGGTGAACACATTTAAACTAAAACCTTTTTACGGTACAAGTGCTATTTGGGCGTTTACAAATTGACTCTTTAATAATATAATAAATGATTAAGAAGCTATATGTAGAAGATAAAATTGGTATCAAGTTATTTACTGGTACTCAGAAAAAAAAACTTCTTCGGAGCCAAATTTACTAAAATAAAAAAATACTTTAACAATATAAATAAAGCGTTGGTCTAATATACCACTTAAATTATAAATATTTATGCCTGGTGCACAGTGAGTCGGTGATCGTAGTTGAAAGGTTGTAAGCATGCGTAGTTGGCGTGGCCTTACAAAAACTAATTTATTGTTCTAATACAATTGTTATCTTATTTACCATAAATCTAATTTAATCACCACAAAATTTTTGTTTATTTTGCATAATTTCAGTTATTAAATTTAACAACATACTTATTTACCTTTAAAAAAATATATAATAGAATGGACTGTATTTCGTTGGGCTTAGAAAGAATCTTCGATAATCGCCATAACTTTATTTGTCACCGGTGTTGAGCACAAGATTTTTCATTTTAAAATAGTTCATTATTTTTTTGAAAACAACTAAGAATCTTGTAGATGATCATGATCATACAATTATTTAATATATTGGAAAAAAATAAATTTTATATACAATCGAAACGTATCGATAGTCGTTACAGTAGTGCAGAAAAAAAATACAGTAAAGGCACAAAAACTATAGCTAATCTACATAAGAACTATCAAAATTGTGTCAAAGTAACACATACTATCAAGTAATTAATATAAACTTTGTGGGTAGCTTCCTTTTGGCAAGTCCGACAAAGCTTTTCTTTACATTTTTTCTCAAAACTGCTGCTTTTTTGAATGGACGATTTTGAAATACTTCGGATTCATGACTTATTGTTATGCAATAAATGTATACTTTATTTTAATACATTTGTAAGCTAATTTGATAAGAAATTCGAAACATGGTTTGTCCGACAAAAATACTGCTGCATTTAGCTTGTCCGACGCGACGCTCCGAACATGCGAAATTTACCAGATTATCGGCCGAGTGATGATCGCGTTGTTAAATTTAGCAATGGACTTAGCAGTTTAGAATGTTTAACAAAACGTCATTGTAAATACAGTGAGGACATAAAGTCCGTCGCCCCCCTTTAACTTTTGAACCGTTGGGTATATTGCGATGAAATTTGGCGCAGTGTTATATCAGACAATTTTCTATTTTTTTAGTTGAAAATGACAACTTTACATGTCAAAATGACAGCTGGGCATGGTTTTGCATTATTTTCTTAAATGGAATAGTGGGTCATGCGACACCTCATTTTGAAGGTCTTTTTATGCTCAATTCAACCTTCGATTTTGAAAACATTTGATTCATTTATTTTGAAATGGCGACCAATAATTTATTTTTTGGTTATTTTTTGAGTTTACAATGTACCTACTGGTAACATACAAAAATTTTAGGTAAGTAACTAATACAAAACTAATTAATTAGTTTAATTAAAAACTATTTTTTTTTAAATTAATAACTAATTAAACAAATTTAAAAAAGTTAACAAATTAGAACGAAGAAGAAGAAGAATAGAAAAATAAAAAGTGAGAAAGAAGAAAAAAATGTCAAATATTTACTTTAAAAGATGTTGGAAATGTCCGCCTTGGACCTCTTGACAATAGAACATCCTGTTAGAGAATTCTTCCCTAACATTATGCAGGGTTGCAGGGGTTATTCCTGCACAAACATCGATGATACGTTGTCAAAGGTGATCTAAAGAATCAGGAGCTGTTTTATAAACTTGAGACTTGACGTAGCTCCATAGAAAATAATCAAGGGGTGTCAAGTCCGGTGAGCGAGCTGGCCACTCTGTCGGACCTCGGCGACCAATCCACCTATTCGGATAGGTTGTATCAAGGTAATTTCTAACATCTCTGAAATAATGAGGCGGGGCGCCATCCTGTTGAAACGTAATTTCTAATTGAAATTTAAATGGATTTTGAGCAACAACATCTTCAATAAGTGGAGTAATGGTGTCTTGAAGCATTCGAAGATATGTGGGGCCGTTTAAATTTCCTTCCAAAAATATGGGACCTATAATATAATCACCCAAAATGCCCGCCCAAACATTTAATTTTTGAGGAAATTGACTATGTCCTTCGCGAAACAGATGGGGGTTTTCATCACTCCAATACCTGCAATTTTGAGTATTGACTATTCCATTCAGAAAAAAGGTACTTTCATCGCTGAAGCAAATATGCCTCAGATAATTGGGGTTTTCTTCAATCTTTTGTGCCATAATCTCGCAAAACTGTAATCGCCTGTCAGGATCATCTTCTGTTAATTCGTGGACAATTCTCATCTTGTAGGGATGGAATTTGTTACTTTTTAAAATTTTCTTAACGGAAGAACGTGAAATATTGCATGCGTCAGCTACATCCTCAGTATTTTGCTGGGGAGAAACTACCATTTCAGCTAGGACCTGCACTTTAACATCTTCGGAAATTTTGGGCCTTTCAGATCTTGGGGCATCTTTTACCGTACCTAATACTTGAAACTTTGACATAAGTTTCTGAGAGTATTTCCTGCATATTGGCCGTCCGGGAAAGCGTTCATTGAAGATGCGAACTGCATTATGATAATTCGATTAGCCTCGCCAAAGATGATAACTGCTTCAATTTTTTCTTCTAACGGACGCGCCATTTCAATTCAATGATATTTTTGAAAGTTTTGAAACAACTTGACATACACGTTTTAGAATGACAAATATCAGGTAACCATAGCACTAACTAATTAATTATTGCATGTGAAGATAAAAAATACTTACCTACCTTCCAAAGATACGTAATAAGGAGTTCAAATTTAAAACTGGTCGCCATTTCGAAATAAATGAATCAAATTATTTCAAAATCGCAGGTTGAATTGAACATAAAAAGACCTTCAAAATGAGGTGTCGCATGACCCACTATTCCATTTAAGAAAATAATGCGAAACAATGCCCAGCTGTCATTTTGACATGTAAAGTTGTCATTTTCAACTAAAAAAATAGAAAATTGTCTGATATAACACCGCGCCAAATTTCATCGCAATATACCCAACGGTTCAAAAGTTAAAGGGGGGCGACGGACTTTATGTCCTCACTGTATATAGTTCAGTGTTACTTAATTGTTTAACAATTATTTATGTAATTAGGCAGTCATAGTGTACGAGAAATTCATTGCTGCGTTTTTCCAGTCCAACAGTCTAAATATGACATTTTGACGAGGTTGTATTTTGCGATCAATACATGTCGGACAAAATCCAAGTAAGGCAGTAGAACCAAAGATAATATTACTGCCTATTTTCCGACAAAAAAAGAGAGTCCGACAAAAATAACGTAAAAAATGTAAAAAATAACATAGAGGTTAATCCTATAATTTGCTTTGCTAAGATGTTTATTTGGAAAAATTAAATTTCCTAAATTATAAAAATAGATAAAAACATCAAAAATAAGTTAGATAAGGTTGCACTGTCTGCCGGGTTTTTGTAACTGTAAAAATGTCTGCCAAAATTAATGTAAGTTCAAAATAAATTAATAAATAACATATATTAATTTCCTATTTGTTAAAATACTTTCAAAAGTAAAATTTTTGAAATATTCAAAAGTGGCTGCCGTGACGTCAGAACCGCTAAAATTGTCTGCCATGATTATAGTAAAGGTATATAATGAAAAAATTTAAACAGCAAACTTATTCAAATACTATTAAAATTATACTGATTTTTATACCCGTCCGCGCTGTTGCACTGTCGGCCGGGTTTTTGTAACCAGAAAAAATGTCTGCCAAAATTAATATAAGTTTAAAATAGTTTAATAAACAACATACAGGATGTCCCAAAATATGTAAGCAATCTAAGTTTGCACAAAATACATCTCTCATTCCTAAAAAATATTGTGACAAGTTCCCATAAACTTTTTCCTACGACCCTCCACTACGGAGATAAAGGTACATAACGGACGCCCCTGGAAATCGTTTTTCTTTAAATAACTTTTAAAATACTGGGCGTAATTTATTATTTTTTAAAAATAAAGGTAACGAGATAAGATAAGTCTTCTTAAAATGAATCCATTAAATCATATTTCGCTTATTTTGTTTGTCAGAAACGGACCAGCTTTGACACATTTTTTAACACCCTGTATGATAAAGGCTTGACAATATTATTTTTTGGTAGCTTTAACCTTAAACTAAAAAAAATATATTTTTGATTGACATCGATAAAATCAACTGTTTACGAAAAATTAAATATTATGGTTGGTAAAGTTTTTTACATTATACAGGGTGTTTTTTAATTGAACCTTAAAATTTAAGAAGGCAATTTTTGGGTCCATTTAAAAAAGAAAACTTCATATTGATGTATATCCTAAACGTCTTGAGATACAGGGTGTTAAAATTTAAAAATAAATAATTTATTGGTAATATCTGTAATACTACTTAAGATATTTTAATGAAATTTGGCACACATGTTCTATGTATCAAGAAAAATGTTTAAGTGTACCACCTTCTTTTTATTTCCACCAGTGGCATTTGCATGGAATTTGACCAGCCTATTTTGGCAGACATTGATGGTACGCCACTGATTTCTCGTAAAATAAAAAAATTTTTGAATTCCATAATCATTTCTTATCAAAGTCAATTACTTGATGTTTTTCAATTCGATGCACGGTTTTCGCTTAAAAAAATAAAAACCGTTTCTCTGCATGATCATAACAATATCGGTAAAAAATATCACCATGCCGAGAAATATTTATATATTTAATTTTTATAGGTGAAAACTGGACGTCGCGTCGGACTAAAAAAAATCAAGAGATCAAATCTGCTCATAATTTTTTTAGTCCGATCCACGGTTTTTACCTAGAAAAAGTAAATGTAGATATCTTTCTGCATGGTGATATTCTTTACCGATATTGTTATGATCATGTAGAGAAACGGTTTTTATTTTTTTAAGCGAAAACCGTGCATCGAATTGACAAAAAATCAAGTAATCAACTTTGCCAAAAAATGATTATGAAATTTAAAAATATTTTTTATTTTAAGAGAAATCAGTGGCGTACCATCAATGTCTGCCAACATAGGCAGGTCAAATTCCGTACGAACGCCATTGGTGGAAATTAAAAAATATGGTACACTAAAAAATGATTCTTGATACATCGTACATGTAGGCCAAATTTCATTAAAAGATCTAAAGTGGTATTACAGTTATTAATAATAAATTATTTATTTTTAAAAATTTTACCACCCTGTATCTCAAAAGTTAAAACGTTTAGGACATACGTTCATATTAAGTTTTCTTATTAAAATGGACCCAAAAATTGTCCATTTAAATATTGATTAAAAAACACCCTGTATAATGTAAAAATCTTTACCAAACACAATATTTAATTTCTCGTAAACAGTTGATTTTATCAATATCAATCAAAAATACCGTTTTTTTTAGTTTAAGGTTAAACCCATCCAAAAATATTGTTATTGAGCCTTTATCATACAGGGTGTTAAAAAAATTGCTGTTAATGTGTCAGAGCTAGTCCGTCCCTGGCAAACTAAATAAGCCACATATGATTTAATGGGCTCATTTTATAAAGACTTATCTCGCTACCTTTCTTATAAAAAAAAAATAAATTATGCCCAGTATTTTAAACGTTATTAAAAAAAAAAACTATTTCCAGGGGCGTCCGTTATGTACCTGTATCTTCGTAGAGGAGGGTCGTAGAAAAAAAGTTTATGGGAACTTGTGATAATATTTTTAGGTTTTCTATCAGATTCCAAAAGATTGCCCACATATTCTGGGACACCCTGTATATAAATTTTAGATTTATTAAAATACTTTCGAAATTAAATTTTTTTGGAATATTCAAAGGTGTCTGCCGTGACGTCAGATCTGCTAAAATTGTCTGCCATTATTATTTTCCGATTACAGTAGAATTATATAATAATATATTAAAACTGCGGACTTGTTAAAATAATATTGAAATTAACCCGATTTTTATACCTGTCACACCTGAGTGCAGGGCCGTATTTAGGCGGTGGCGAAATGGGCGCCCGCCAAGGGCGCAGCTACCTGGGGGGCGCAAAATCGGCTATGAATTTTTTTTATTAGTTGTTAGTACCGTAGTCATATTATTATTATTATTTTTATTGACAAAATTTGTTTTAATTAAATAAATAAATTAAAAAAGAACAATTTTATAACAAATTTTTAACTTAGATACTTAATTGAATTATTTTTAATATATTAAGACTGAAAAAATGTATGAATAATTAATAAAATATCAATTTATCTTAATACCTACAGCAAGAATGTAACTATTTGAATTTTTTAAATATTTCAGCTGCGAATAAATTGGTATTTTATAAATTGGGGGTGGCATTTATTTTCTTTTTTTGTTGTATGTTATTTAATTTATTAAAAAGAAAAAATAGAGTTTGACAGAAATTTCAAAAAACTGTAAACCTACAACTTTTCAATTTAATTTTGTAAAATTTCCGGGGAATAACCCCTGGAATTCTCGTTTTCGTTGGGGGTATTCCATACTCTTCAAATTATCCAGCCTGTGGGGGGCGCAAATGTTAAACCCCGCCAAGGGCGCGGCCATACCTAGATACGGTCCTGCCTGAGTGACACCGAACTCACAGCGATAGGGCTTAGCTAGTCCCCATGTCTTGTTTAGTGGGTATAACAGACTCACTGAATGGAATTTGAGGTTTGTTAAACTATGTATTGTGTGGCTCTTAGACTATTTAAAATATAACTTAATTTAGAACATTTGAGGGGTTTTATGAATTTTATTATTTAGACTAAAAGCTGCTTTATCTTAGGGCCACTTTTCGTGACACTATTTTTACTAAATTTGGCTTCACTCATTTAATTATATATTTTTTTTAAAGAAAATCCGACGAAGAAGTCCCGAGATATGGATAGCGATCGACCTTAACTGAACACCCAGTACATCATTTTAAAAATATTTCTTGATGCCGTTCTTTAGTATATTTTTATTAAGTTTTTTTTATTTGCTAAAAACCATAAGAAATTATTTAAAATTCATGTTGTGTTCAGTACTTTTACTAATAAAAATGTATTATATTGTAAATAAGTTCACAAGTACATTCACGTATTTTATTAATTCACCGTGCTAAAACAATTTTGGAAAGAATCCAAAATTGTCGGTGCCACAAATGCATTTTATTGACGAACGTAATACATGAGACCTGAAATATTAACATTTATTTTTCGTACTTTGATACTTGCGTATTTTAAAATAAAGGTATGGACGTGCAGTGTTTGTTAAAATTCAAGTCTTAGTATTAAAATATACGTAGATTATTATTATAAGTGTGAGTTGAATTTAGTGTAAAAGTTTTAAAAAAAATGTACAAGTCAGAATGCCTACTCACTTACCTTTTATAAAAGTTTTACATTTTTTTTGCGAGTTTTCCTGGGCGATTTTTTTTTAACTTAAAATTTCAGCAAACCTTTTTTTTCTGGTCCATAAATGTTTATATTACATGAGTTTATTAACAAGTTAAAAACATTTTTATTATTAAAGTATTTGTACAAGGGGTGAATATAATACAATTCAAAAATACATTTTTTAACACGTAGACTAAAATGTTAACATTTTTATTTAAACTACCACAATAATCTAGAAAATATAAAAATATTACGTTAATTTGTAACGGTGTCATGACAAATATGAATAGTTATATGCACTGGCGGAGACAGGATTTTTAATTTTTTTAATCTAAAAAGTAAGACATGGGAACCACACCAAATATATACCAGATGCTTGGCCCCAAGGAGAACACTTTGTAAAGAAAATATTTTCATTATGGGAGTAGCAAAAACTGCCCCTCCCCCCCAGAAAAAATTAAGTTTCAAAAGCAAATCCTCTATTTGTATTGCCTTCGTGACTGATCAAATTTGATCGTCAACTTCCAAAAAACGCAAAAATATCTGCATATTTCTTGAAGTTAGATGTATCTGAAATATATGCATAAGAAAATTGTTGAGTGAAAAAAATTAACTGGCCATGGTTTTAAAAAACCATAGATAATTTTGCAAATTTGGGATTTACCGATAAAATTTGATCAAATTTAAAAAAAAATACAAATTGAGGATTTACTTTTGAAACTTAGAGTTTCTCTGGGGGTGGGGGGGTGCGGTAAAAAAATCAACTTTTTTCGCAAATCCCAAAATAAAAATTTTCTTTATCAAAGTGTTTCCCTTGGGGCCAATAGCATCTGGTATAAATTTGGTGTCGGTCCCATGTCTCAATTTTTAGATAAAAAAGTTTGAAAATTCTAGCTACGCCAGTGGTTATATGGTTGCATCCTTAGGTAAGGTTAAATTATAGTATTTTTTTAGAAGTTATAGCAGAATAATTTAGGAAATGTTTTTAAAATTATGTAGAACCGGTGAAATAGGTATATAAAGGCTGTAGTAAAACGTACTTAATGATGTAAGTGATAGAATTAAGATCGGAAAGTGTAAAGTGCCTTTGTAAAGCGGTGAATAAAATGTAGTAAATGTTACAGAGTGTTTTATATTTTTAAATACAAAATTAAAACATTGGTGTCAAGGTAAAATATATATATATATATATATATATATATATATATATATATATATATATATATATATATATATATATATATATATATATATATATATATATATATATATATATATATATATATATATATATATATATATATATATATTATATATATATATATATATATATATATATATATATATATATATATATATATATATATATATATATATATATATAAATAAAATCAACAAAAGAAAAAATTTTATCCAAAAACACGAAAACCAATATTTTTTTCAAATTTTAAAGGCAAAAAAGCTATCAAAATCTTTGTTTTTTCCTTTTGCAGCGCATTACCAATTAAAGCGCTGTGAATAATGTCGCACGCAAGTTACAAACAATATTTTTTTCTTTTTTTATTATAATATTTAATGCAAATTAATTTTTAAAAACATATTAGTCGAATCTGTCCCAGATAAAACTACCCATTAAAAATATTATATGTGAAGGAAAAGAATGTAATATTATTATATAAGTCTATTTTCTGTTATATTATTAGGTAGTATTTTATAATTTGTCTTACTCTTTTTATAATTGCACTTTTTTAAAGTTAATTTACTGTTATTTATATTATTACGAGGTACTATTTTATAATTTGTTTAAATTTTTTTTATAATTAAACTTTTTTAAAGTTTATTAAAATTTGCTGTTATATTATTACGTGATATTATTTTATTATTTGTTTAACATTTTTTAATAATAAAACTTTTTTAAAGTTTATTTAAATTTGCTGTTACATACAGTATTACGTGGTATTAATTTATAATTTATTTAAAATTTTCTATAATTGCAATTTTTTAAAATACCCGATCGAGAAGAAACAAACCACACAAACATAGAATGTCAGATATGAATATAGAGCTCAAATTAAACTAGGTAAGTTTTCTCAATAAATGAAAAATGTCGCTAAGACCGTATTAAATTGCGAAAGATGGTTGGTCACATTTTTAAATAGCTTGACAGAACCGTGCCAAAATTTAGGAGCATACTGTTTGAAATATGAGCTTTTAAATGATGCATCGTAAATCGTATGTACCATTAAAAAATGGCGACGACGTCATATCTTTGCCAGCTGTCAGTAAAAAAACAAATATTGAATTAAGTTCTAAAGTAGGAGAATAAATAACCATATTGACCTTCAAATGTTTTCCATAAAAACAAGAGCTAACGTAAATATTAATGGAAGTCCATACTTTACACTGTATAGCTTCAATAAAAATGACAAAAATCAATAAAAGCCGTTTATTACCGATGCTCATTATTGTTTTTTCTTTATAAAAACTTATATGTAAAAAATAAAATTTGACCCTGGACAGAAATAATTGTTTGTGGCGGTTGGCATAGCGACCGTACATTGTTGCCAGTGGTTACAAAACGGTGGGTTGTTCGTTCATTACCGTCGAAGCACGATTTGAATTTGATCAGCTGATGATGAATGCTCTTAACACGTTCACTACGGCACCTGTTAAAGAAAGTTTGTTTCAAACTAAACTCCGTTACCAGACACATCTTGTATAGAATATATTCATTGTTGCGATACCAGGCATTTGTGTTCGGTAAGTATACCTTATCAGAATTGGCAGTAACTTAATAACATATTTTAAAACTCAATTAAATTATAAATAAAATTGTAAATAACACCCGAAACTTGATTAAACTGCAGTGGAAACTAAATTGGTACAGAAGTTATTGAAAAACTGTCCACAAAAAATAATGCTTTATTTAAAAACAGAAACATTTAATTCTGCATATTTAAAATGCTGTTTTTTAAAGCAAGAAAAACGCATTGCTAGCTTTTTTTCGCAGCCTGCGCTAATGTGACTACTTCGGTTATTATTTTGTCCGCCTCTGGACTTGACTAAGTCGCTTTCTTTTAGGACCATATTCTACTGGAAATGTGTGCACACTTTTTGGGGTGTAAGGTTTGGCGCATTTTAAATATACTGGATACTATCAGTCAATACAAATATCCACTTTTGTTTAAATTGAGGCATAGTAAAAGAATAATCAATTTTGTCCACTTTCTTATAAATATAAACTTGGACCTTTTCTGACTTATACCGGTCAAATATTTCTGGTACCGCACAGGTCTGTTATTTTATTCGTTCAGTGCTTTACCAGTAGCAAGCATCTGGTACAGATTGTACAACCTAAAAACATCGGGAGCATCGCAAGCATCAAATAGATATCTTTAATGTTGAAATATGACAAGTAGTTTTAAGGTTACTTTTTTCACCGCTTGGCAAAAGATGGCATGTACATGATGAAAAGTACATCCGCATGAACGTAATACACTTAAGACCAGACCTATATGACTGCTCAAGTAGCATTAAGGGAAAGTTTTAGAAATTTACAACAATGTAATCAATTGAACGATATTGAAGTATTTAGAGTCACCATTTTGTCAAGAAGATTATCCTATGAACGTTTGCATGTAATAGTGATGCCAATGTGATGAATAATTATTTATTACTCTTAAACAGTAGTAATTTAACGAAAAAGCTAACCGAACACAAAATTAGTGTTTTAAATACTCTTTAATTTAATACACAAGAAAACGATATCAAATTACTAGGCATAAAAAAATTAACAGTAAAATACCATAGTCATATTTTTTATTTTTTAATAAATAGGTTCTTGTTACTTTTAACTTAACTGTTAACTTAGGTTTCTTTTTCAGAAAATGAAAACAAATGTTTTGACGTTGTCTTTGGCGTTGCTCTTTGGTTCTATCTCATACTGTCATGCCTGCAGCTGCATGATGGAACATCCACAAGAGCACTACTGCAAATCCGATTTTGGTAAATACTAAGTATATTATTTTTTGATATAATAGTATCTATGTAATTCGCTATTAACTCATACATATAATGCTCGTTAGGATTAGTTTGCATAAAGCTCTGATTTTGGTACTTTAATTTTTTTTTAATACCTACTAATAAACTTAAGTTTTACAAAGATAATTTATGGAATTTTTATTGTTTATTTTTTTTTAAACCTAATGAAAAACTACGGCAGTATCTAGACAGTGAGGGTTTGTACGTTATCTGACAGAGGCATTGTAGTTTTCTAAAGAAGTGCACTTACCATTTTGGTTATTTTAAAATAAGTTTTTCAAAGCTAAGAAAGTAAGAAGAGTACTAAATTTTAATTATCCACATTTTTTATTTTAAATATATTTTTTTAAGTATAAACCAACAGATTTCTTGCCTATTATTCCCCATTAAAATGATCTATGTTTCTTGAAGTAAACTTAAATTTAAAGGTCTATTTAGAAATCCAAGGTTGCATTCGCGCTGCCGTTGATGTTCCTGTCGGCATGTAAAACTTGCTGTGTAAAATGTAGATGTACAATAATACTGTTTAAACTTGGCTAAGTTTTGACGTTGGGCATTCGCTAATCTTCATGATTTTTTGCTTGTTGGTTTAACATTTTTGGGCTTAATTTTTTATATAAATAAATAATTTTTTAATAAACATAAACCAAAATATATTAACACAAACAATAGTAAAACTGCAGCGATAACAGTACAACTAAACGTCAAGGAAACTAATTGTCAATATATAAACGCGTTTTTTACCTTTTTTTTAAGTAAATATAAATAGTTTTTTAAATTCCTTCGGGAAAATTTTTTTTTTTAATCCACTTATGGTTTTTTCTTTTATTTTTAAGCATTACTAAAGCCATAATTTAGAAATATTTTTTAAAAATGCTATCCAGATATAATGATTTTCTAGACGAAAGGGGGACTGACATTTACAGATTTTCTACAATAAATTTAAAAAACTTTTTTTTGGCACAATCTTTATTTAATAATTTATAGCATTTTTATTATTTCCTGGAACGTCATTAATTTTAGATCTGTTAGCCCTATTAAAAATAAAGAACTGTATTGTGTTGCTCTTCTCAAGATATATTTTAATTTAAATTAAAATAGACATAATAATGTGGTTGTTGTATTTTTCCCAGTCTTATAATTTACAGATTTTTACTTTACAAAGAAACCCTGTATCACTATAAAAACTCTAATACCTAAGCTAACAGAACCAAACTGAAATTTTGGATCCTATAAAGGCCCATATTTTTAGACTATTTTATACCCTATTTTTAATTTTTGCGCTTCTCGGTTTCTCAGAAAAATCCGTGGTTCTGCCAGCTTAAGATTAAGCTAGCATAACCACACAAAGATGTTGGCAGGTATATATTTTTTTAAATATGCCCCATTTTAAGACTATTTTAAGGTTCTTAGTTATTAAATATTTTCTTGTAATTTAAAAACATTGGGACCTAAAAAACTATGGTATTTAAATTTTATTTTGCTATTAGTTTTCATGGTTTTGCTAACTTTAGGTTAAGCCAGCAGATTCACATGAATATCTTCGATAAAAAATACATTTCCATAAAAAAATGTATGCCATATTTTTAGGATCATTTTAGACTCCGAAACAACTGTTTATAATTTTTTTTGCAAATTATTATTTTAATGAAATCGTAATTGGTCAAGCCACACCATTTTAAGTTTTTTTAGGATTCTTACGACCGAGTGATGATCGCGTTGTTAAATTAAGCAATGGACTTAGCAATTGTTAAAAGTTAACAACGGTTTAGAATGTTTAACAAAATGTGGGATATTGACAGGTTGCCAACTAAAATTATTGAATAACACTGACAATGACGTTTTGTTAAACATTCTAAACCGTTGTTAACTTTTAACAATTGCTAAGTCCATTGCTAAATTTAACAACGCGATCATCACTCGGACGTTAGTATAGGTACCTAATTTTATTATTTTTATTCACTAAATTTAGCAAACATTAACTTTTTTAACTTTATGGTTCTGCCAGCTAAAGCTTAAGCCAGCAGAAACAGATCAATACTTCCAAAAACTAAAAAAATTTAAGAAAATGCATGCCAAATTTTTAGGTTCTGCAATCACCATATTTTAAATTTTTTGTTCCTTGTTATTTCAAGGGACTCATAGTTGGCCGTACCACACCCCAATTTAAAAAAATACCTTTTGTTTGTTGATGTTTTACGTAAGCCATCAATTTAGTCTTTTTTAGGCTTCTTTAAATACCCAGTCTCAATAATGTTAATTTAACAAATATTTATTTTTTTTTTGCTTTTGCTAGAAAAGAAAACAAACCAATTAATATCTCCAAATCAAAAGATTTCTTTAACAAAATGCATAAAAAAATTTAAGGCTTTTTTAAATCTGCAACCACTGTATTTTAAAATTTTTTGCTTTTGGTTTTTTCAAGAAAATCGTAAGTGGCCATACCAGTCCCAATTTCCCTTTGTTTTTTGATTTTTTGGGTACTTATCATTTTCAAATTTTTTTTGGGCCCTTAGTATACCTAGTTTCATTTTTTTTAGTCGTTAAATTTAACAAATATTATTATTTAACTTTAGTCCACTAGCTTAACTATCCCCAAAACAATAAATAATCCCGAATAACAAAAAATTCCAATAACAAAATGATGGACCTTTTGGCCAGCCCCCATTTTTGGGGTTTTTTGCTTTTTTTTGAAAGCTTATTAGAGCTGGTCAATTAAAAAAAAACTTTGAGTTTGGAATTTGGGGGACACCATCATTTAAGGCTTTTTTTGGCATTGGTATTGGTAATAATGCAAATAGCAGAACTACATCAATTTTTTGAGATCGAACCAAAAAACCGATACGTCACGGTTTTATACGGGTTTGCCATATGAGACCGTGAGTATCTTTGTTTTACAGCTCCGATCTCTAAAAAAATATTTCAAAAAAAAAAAATGCATGTATATTTTTCGGCTTTTTAGGGTCTGCAACCACCATTTTTTAAAATTTTTTTGTGCTTTCCTTTCTTCCGGGGAATCAGATTTGGGCCCTTTCCCCAACCCCCCCTTTTTTTTTAAACACCTAGAGTTTTTTATTGTTTTAAGTCCCCCAATTTAGGTTTTTTTAGGCTTCTTTAAAACCTGGATTAATTATTTTTTTTCAATTTAAAATCATTTTTTTTTTATCTTTGGGGTTTTTGTAGCTTAAAATTATGCCGAATAATAAAACAAAATGTATCGAAATGCATGCCATGTTTTAATTTTTTGGATCTGCATCCACCAAATTTTTGCTCTTCGTTTTCATGATTTTTTTGGGGGCTTTAAGGATACCCAGTTTTATTATGATTAATCGTTTAATTTAGAATTTTTTTTAGTTTGTTATTCTGCTGGTCTCTTTTGCGCAGCAAAAATTATTATCGGAAATTAAGCATTTAACAAAGATAAACTGGGTATTTCATATTCAAAGGACACAAGTTATGTAAAATTTTTATAATTGGGATGTTTTACCAACTTTTTTTTTAAACAGAAACTAAAAAAGATAAAAGGTACTTGTAAGTTTAAGTCTAAACATATGGCATGTATTTTGTTGAATTTTTTTTTTGTTATTTGGAGATATTGAGGGGGATTTGCTGGCTTAAAAAAAGTAAAAACTTATGTGCTAAACTAAGGGGGTTAATAATAAGGGGAAAGAATATTTAACTTGCCCTTTAAAAAGGGGCTCAAAATAATGGCATATTTAAAAAAATTCAAAAACACAAAGTTTTTTTTTAATTTTTGTGGTATGGTCAAAAATTTTTTTTTTTTTTAAAAAAAAAAGAAAAAAAAGGTTAATTTACATAACGGGCCCTTAATATACTGCATGCTTTTTTCTACACAAATTTTTATTGGGATATTAGGGGTTTGCTGGCTAAACTTTTAACTAGTGGAACCCAAAAATTAAAAAAAAATTAATACCGTTAAATTAGCGATTATACATAATAAAACTACTTATATTAAAGAGTGATAGCGTATCCCGCATCAAAAAAAAAGGATAATTAAAAAAATGGGTATATGGTAAATTCGGCTTATTTTTAAATAAGGATTAAAAAAATTTGGGGCTAAAGAGCGTAAATAGAGCAAAGATTATGGCATACATTTTGGGGGAAGGTTGTTTTGTTATTAGGAGTGCGAATTTGGTTTTTAAGAACCACAAAAAATAATATTTGCTTAATTAAGGAATCACCATTAATGATGCTGGGTATACTTACCAAAAGCCCAAAAGATGGCGGACTTAAGATTTAACAAACACTTTGTGCTTCCTTTAGGCACTTATTCAGCGACATTTCAGGGATTTTATAGTCTGTCAAAATAGGACATTATCTGAACATTGGCAAAAATCCCAAAAAATTTTTTTCATGGAAAATCCAAGCAGGTGAAAAACAGGAAGCTGGTATACCTGGTTTTTGCTAGTGCCCTTTTTGTCCTTAATAAATAGGTACTTTGAAACCCCCGGCCACTGAATTAAAAAAAAAAGCATGAGAATTTTAACCCCTTAAAGTAAAAAAACCCTTTCGGCATTTGGGGTAGGGGAAATGACCCCAAAAATGACTGTTTTTTTTACAATTCACACAGAGGTAAGAAAAAAACATACAGATAAAATATGTATGTTAAACCAAATTACTTTATTTTAATATTTTTAAAAAATTTAAAGTGTATATGATTTTCTACTTTTTGGGGGGGTAAATATACCCTTACAGGGGTGGTTTTTTGGTTAAAAGTGAACTCAAAAAAACTAGGTACATTTCTTTTGGGTGAAACATATGAGGGGACCAGGAACCCGGGAGAGCGGGTTAAAATTTTTGCAAAGTTGTGTATTTGCGTAACTAACCAATACTTTAGAAAGTTTCTTCGAAATCCGGAGATATCCGAAAAAAAATGAAATTTTCCGATTTTGTTTTTTTTTCTGACGTTATTTAAAAAGATATGGATAAACAAAAAAACTTTCTCATGGCTACCTTTTAGCTTTACAAAATAGCGTTAAGAGGTTTCCGTACACTTTTCGTTTTTTGTTAAACCATCATCAATTTTATTTTTTTAAAAACGGACCTGGTTTTTTGTTTTTTAAATTTTTTTTAACCCTTATTATCCCAATTTCAAAAAATGTATTACACTTAATATTTATTAACAAATATGGAACGCCCCTATAAGAAATGATGTGCGTTCCTTGTCTACTTATTGTCTCTTATGGAAAATATGTTTATTTAACAGAAAAATATTAAGTGTTATACATCATTGTAATTGGGATTATAACTGCTTTAAAAAATGCAATAAACAATTGAGTGCCGTATTTAAAAAATAAAGTTGATCATGGTTTATCGATAACGAAACGTCGTTCGAAAAATCTCTTAACGCTGTTTTGTAGAGCTTAAAAAGTGGCCATAAGAAAGTGTCTTTTTTTTCATATCTCTTAAAATAACGCCCGAAAAAAAAAAAAACGAAATCGGCAAATTTGTGTTTTCCGGATATCTCCGGAAGTACTCGGGAAATTTTTCAACTTTCTAAACGGCATGTTGTTAGGCTCCTAAATGCGCAACTTTGCAATAATTTAACCGACTTCGTATTCTTACGGTTTCCGAGATCCCCTGCATGCACTCGAAACTGTGGCATCCTGTATACATGTCTTAAAAATATGTTTTTTTTTTTTTTTGCAATTTTTTAAGTTGTATATGATTTTATATATTTTAGGTGTTGATTGCCTCCCCCTTAGTCCATGAGGGTTGGTTTACAACCTTTTCAGGAGAAGATGTATTATTTTATTTTTCTTAGGTCCCTTCAAAACAAAAAAAGCAATAAAAAACAAAAA
>JAHBCN010014430.1:0-22549 GCA_019359885.1 Listronotus oregonensis
GAAATTTTTTTCCTCTATATATGCCTTGTAATTTTGATAAATAACCTAAAAATATTTAAAAAGGGGGAGTCACTACAAAATCCTTTAAAATTTGGGGCCCTTTTTTCCCGGGGGGCCCCCTTAATGAAGTTGACATCGACGACAAAAGTGGTTCTTTTGGTTCTACTTGGGAATTGCAGTTCCATTGGCAAAAAAAGTGTAGTTCTTTTTACATGGGCGTTTTGTTGCCCAAAAAATTTTTTGCCGCCGTGTGGTCAACCTCCACTGACCACAAGCCGACACCAGATGGTTTTTTCCCCGGGGAAAGGCAAATTTTTTCTTTCATCGTCATCGTCACCCCCCGTTTATTGCCGGGGGGGGGAAACCTTCCTTTCTTTAGCTGTTTTTTTCCCTTATTCCCAGTATCTTACCAATAAATTGGAAAAACCCCATATAAAACTCATAAATTTTAACCCCGTTGACCTTCTAAAACTGGAAAACTTTTCGGGATATACTTTTTTTAGTATAACAAAAAATTGCCCAAACTGAAACCGTTTAAAATGGTATAGACCCAAAAAACCTCGGGCTTTTTTTTCTTTTTAAAAAAAAAGCAGTAAATTTCCCGCCCCAAACCCTTTTTTTATTTCTTTAGCTGTTTTGTCCCCCTTTTTTTAAAATTCTGTAGTCAATTTTTTTGGGCCCCCAACTTCATATAATAATAATCAAAGGAACGCGTTGACATTCCAACAACCAAATACTTAGGGGGGATGCTCAAAGTTTTGGTATAACGTATGAAACCCCCCAAAAGGGGGGGAAAATCTCTAGAAATGGGATGGCCCCAAAATCTGGGTTTTTTTTGTCTTCGTTAAAGAAACAAAAGCAGAAAAGCTTCTTTTCAAATCCAGGTTTAAATACTGGGCTGTATTGGTTTACAAACCCTCCATTTGCCCAATTTCGATGCTGGAAAACTAAAAAGAGGCGGGGTCAGATCCTTCAGTGGGGGGGGCGGCTAAAACGAACCACTTTTTTTCGGTCGATGTCAACTTCAACAAGTGGCCAGTGGAAACAGGGCCTAGGGTTTTTTTCCCCATTCAGTTTACATCAAAAAAAAAAAACCTTTAAAAAACAGCAAAATATGATAAAAAATAAAACAGTACCTTGTCAAACAAACTTGAATCCCAAACCCCCGAAATGGGTAGGTATAGCCGCTAAACCAATGTGCTGAAAAGACGAGAAACCCTAGGCCCGGGGCTTTAAAACCAAAAAATGAAAAAAGTACCCCGCCGCATCGAAACGGACTACGTCATTGGACAACATATTAACCAGTTGGCCCCCTTTTTTTCCCCCCTTGGAGTAGTGGTTAATTTTTAAAAAAAAAAAAAATAAAAAATAAAAAGTTAATGTTTGGAAAAAAAATTAAATTTTCCCCAATTTTGTCATGTTTTTTTTTAAAAATTACATAAATATAAAGAAATCTTAATTTCTATAATAATAAATAAATATTAATAATAAATCTTATTAATCTTAGGAATGACTCTGGCTGAAAGGGTCGTCTTCTATTATATGTATAATATAATATAATATTCGGGTTTTTAAATTTAAAATTTTTTTAAAGAGTTACGCTATTTTTTTAAGGTTAAGTGTAAAATAAAACTCTTCACAGGGCCTCTAAACTTTGTCTACAATTCCCCTAATTCTGTTGTAAAGTAAATTATGTAACTTTGGGGGAAATAAAGTCGTTATTATTCAGAAAAATCCAAACGCGCCCCTTTTTCCCGACCCCAGGGCTTGGGGGGGGCCATGTAAAAAAGATCCTGGGGGTCCCGGGGCCCCGTGATCCTGGGCCCAAAATTTTTCCCCCAAAGTAAACGAAGGGGACAAAATTTTTTTTTTTATACCAGTTGTTCGGGTGAATGTTGACATGGGGCCAAAAAAGCTCTCCCAACACTTTTTTCCCTTTACCCCCAAAAAAGGGCAATCGGACAAAATGCACGTTATACTCGGTTTGAGCCCCCCAAGTTCGGTAGCCCCGTATTTCCTTTTTCTTTTTTTTATTATTATTATTAATGTTATTATTATTATTTATACAACCTGTTTTTTCATTTGAAAATGTCCATTTATACAAAAAAGCCAAAAGCCCTTTTTTTAACTTGGTTTTTTTTATAACAGCCACCAATCAACATGGATAATTTTAAAAAAAAAGATGTTTAAAAAAAAAATTTACATCAGACAGATCAAAAAAAACTCCCAAATCAACAATGTTGGAACAAAATTATGGACAGTTTTTGGGGTTTTTTTTTAAAACTCAGTATTTTAAAAAAGGGCCCATTTTTTCGATAGGGAATTTTGGCCCCTTTTTTTAGATGCGTTTGTTTTTTTTCAGCTCAATGAAAAAAAAAAATGGGGAGGGTTTTACCTTTTTTCCAAATTACCCTTTCTTTGTAAGTGAACCAAAAATTTAGACTGAATGTGAAGTGTAAAAAAATTTTTATTTTAATGTCCTTATTAAATAGCGCCTGGTCGGGGGGCCCGATGGGGTTTTAAATTTTTTTTATTTTTTGTGAATAAAATTCTGCCTGAATTTTTTCACAATTATGATCACCAAACTTAGGTCCAAAAAATTAAAAATTCTAAAGCACCCCCCAAATACGGGGGGTTTTGGGTTTTTTTGGGGGGTTTTAAAAAAAAAAAAGGGGGGTTTTCAGAATTTTCCTTTCCCTTGTGACCTAAAACCTACCTACATAAAAATGTCCCCCCTTGGTGCCCCATAATTGTGATAATGTTAGTCAGTATTTCCCTTTTTAAAAACAAGATCTCAGAGACCCCGTTATTTATCTTTTTTTTTTCAGGTAAATTTAAAAATACCTTTTTATTTCATTTTTTTGGGAAGGGGGCCCAAAAAATTTTTCAAAAGGGAAAAAAAAATGTTGCATTTTTAAATACATACATTAGTGCGTGTGCCAACTTTTCCTAGATACTATCTTATAGTATACAGTCAAAAATTTTAACATTAAAAAAAAAATGTAAATATAACCCGATATTATAAATCTGAACTAACACAGTTTAAAAAAAAAAAATAGACATTTTAATAAAACATTCCTTAATTATGATAACGAAATTTAAAATTCCCCAACTGTTCAGTAAATGAAGTCGAAGAAACCTCAAACCTGAAGATCAAAGAAAGGGGAAAAAAAGGCCCTCAAAGGGGAAAACCTTTTTCAACTAATTTGGTCGGGATCTCCCGGGGAAAAAAGACAACTATGCAACCCTGTTTGGACGAAAATGAAAAAAATTTTTTGCAAAATTGATACCCCTCACTTTTGTAAAAAAAATTTATAAATTTTTTCAATAATCCCCAAAAAGGCCAGTATTTTTTTTTTGACCCGTATCTCGAAAGGTGCTTTAAGCTTCACACTTCCCCAAAAGGGGGGGGGCTAATTTTTTTAAAAAAATACGTAAAATGCATATTTTTTCCCGTTTAAAATTTTCATGAAAGAAGGAACTTGTAGCAATATTATCTTGTTACTTTTTTCCTTTTTTTTTTTTCTTTAAATAATAAAAACTTGAGCCAAATTTTGGGGGTTTTTTATAATTTGACCCTTCAATCTGTTTATATTTTTTTTTAAAAAGTAATTTTCCAAATCCTTTTGGATGGGGGGGCTTTAAAAGGTGAAAAAATTTTTTCCCCAAAAAAAAAAAAGACTCAATAAATTTTTTTGTGTTTTTTTATAAACAACGTGTTTTCTTGGGGGGGTTCTTTTCCCCCATATCGTAACAATCAAGTCATTCAAAATTTTTAGTTTCCCCCTTCTCAAAACTCTTCTTTTTTTCAAATTTTTTTTTTTTTCCAAAAAAATTGGGAAATTCTTGCCCCAAAAAAAAACTCCCCTTTTTTTTTTTTTGGTTCTTTCTCTTCGTGTTCTAATTTTTGAGCTTTACAATTGATTAAAAAATCACATTCCCCCTTTTTATCAATATATATTTACAAAAAAAGTACTTTAAAAAAGGGAAAGAAAAAAAGTTAAAATTTTTTTCTAAAAATTGAGTTTTTAAAATTTTTTTCCCTCCCAAAAACCCCCTTCTTATATTGGGGAAAACCCCCGGGCCTACAGGCGTGAAACCATTTTTAATCTTTTTTTTTAAAAAATTTTCAAACAATCTGTGAAAATGGGATTTTAAATTTTGAATTTATACTTTTTTTAAAAAAAAAAATTTAAAAAAACAAAAAAAATTTTTCCTTCTTTTTTTTTTTTTTTCAGAAAAACGTCTTTAGAAAAAAGGGGCAATATTTTTTTTTTCAGTTATTTTTTTTAAAAAGGTGGGGGTTTTTTTTTTGTTACCCAAAGTTACAAAAAGATCATTTTTTATCATTTATTAAAAAAATTTATATTGCTGGTGGGCCCACAGAAAAAGACAATTGGAAAAAAAAATAAAAAACTGGGTTTTTTTGGTTTTTTTTTTTTCCCTCTTGGCTTTAGAAGATCAAATTTTTTTTAAAAATTTTTTAAAAAATGCTTTTTCAAAAGGGTTTTCTTAGAAACACAGGGGGGTTTTTCCTTTCTTTTTTTTTACATCTAAAAGTTGCTAATCCTTTTTTTTACCATCCAACGTCCTCAGATCTTGTTAAAAAAAAAATTTTTCCCCATCTTTTTTAAAATTTTTTTTTTTTTTTAATTTTTTTTTTTTATTTTTTTTTTCAAAAGTTTTTTTCTTTTAAAAAAATTTTATTCTCCCCCTTTTAGTTCCTGCTTTATTTAAATTTTTTATCAATTTATTAATTAAAAACATTATTTTTCCCTGTTTTAAACCCAAAAATTGGGTTTTTTTTGCTTATCAATGCTTTTTTCATTTTTCCCCTTTTAAAAATTCTCCATTTGCCCCCCCCCTTTTTTTTTCTCCGTTTTATTTATAAAAAAAAAAACATCCAATCCGATGGGAACCGTAAAAAAGAAACACGAGAAGGTGCCGTCCTCTATCGATAAAACTCCTCAAAAGTCTTAAAATTAAGTGATCATCCAAGGCCCTTTTCCTTTTTGGGTATCCTTTGGTAAAACCCTTTTTTTAAAAAATTTTTTAAATCCCCCAAAAAAAAAATTTTGGGAAAAAAATTAAAAAAGGTAAATAATTACATTTTTTCTGTTTGTTTAAAAAATTGGGGGGGGGCGTTTAAACTCTTTTTCCCCCTCAGGGGATCATTGAAAAAACTTTGAAATTGCTGCTGGTTTTTTTTAAAAATTTCGTCTTTTTTTTTTTTTAAAAAATTTATTTAAAAAAAATTGGTTTTTTTTACCCTTTTTTTTTTTCCCTTATTTTTCATAAATTTTTTCAATTTTTAAAAAAAAAAATTTTTTAATTAAGCAAATCATTTTAACAAAAAAAATTTTTCCCCCTTTGGGTTTTTTCCAAAAGAATCTTTTTTTGGGTTTAAATTTTTTTTTTTTTTTGGGGATCTGGTCAGGTTTTTTTTTGGGTTTTCCCAAATTTAAAGGGTTTTGTTTATTTTAAAGTAAAAGGGGGTTTTTATTTTTACAAAAAAAAGGTTTTTAAATCCCCAAAAACACTGGGGGTTTTTTTTTTTTTACAAAATAAGTTTTTTCCCCGGGAAAAGGTCAATAAAAAAAAACTTATTATTTTTTACAAAGATTTAAAACATTTTATTCTAAAAAAAGGCTTTGATATATGATACATTGTTTCTTAATAAAATGTTCTTTATTTAAAATAAATTCATATCAAAATACTTTAATTAATAATGCCTCCTTCAACTACGGAAGAGCAAAAATACCCTTTTCGGCTTTAGACAAATATCAATTAAAAGTTAGAATGCATTGAAAAAGTTGAAGTTTAATTTAAAAACAACTCATCTTTACATACAAATTTTGGTTATTTTTAAAAATTTTAAAAGATAATAAAAGAAAAAAAAATCATTTTGCAATTTTGGCCTAATGGTTTTTGTGTCACAATGACTACAAAACTTTTTCTTGTTTTTTTAAAAAGTCTAATATTCAGACCATATATCATGTTTAGAAATTAAATTATGATTCTTTGAATCAAAGTCAAATTTTCTTTGCGAAAAAAAAACATCAATATTGCCAAAAATCAAGTTCCCCCCGTTTGGCGGGGGGTTCTAAAATTTTCCTGGTTTTTTTTGTTGTTTAATTTTATTCCCTAAAAATAATACTCTGACATGAAAAGTTTAATTTTTGCTTTTTCCCTATTAAATGGCGTTCCTCTAATTTAATTAAAAATATTAATTTGGGTGCAATTATAAAAATTTTTTAAAACTTTAAAAACTGACAATCCGTCCCCGGGCAGTTTTTTTGGGGAAAAACAATTAAAAGGTTTCCCCCAGTTTAGTTTAAATGATGATGTTTCATCTTACGTCATTTAATCATATTTTTTAAGAAAAACAAAAATTCTTTCAAAACATGGGATAAAACCCTCGATAAATTTTTTCTGGCTAACATGCTTTAATTTTTTGGGCCCTGTTACACAAAAGACATTTGAACCATCCCTATCTAAGACATCCCAAATAAAAAATATCTTGGTTTCTTTTTTAAGCAATGTACCTTAAATCTATAAATCTTAATACCATAAGGAAACATAAATTTAAATCAAAATTTAAACCCAAATTTTAAACTTTCTTCGTTTTTACTCACACACCAGCAAACTTAAAACCCCGGTGACTTCATCCTTTTGTAAAAAGGCCAATTATTTATAAATGCCCAACATTCTTATCAAAACTCCTTTAAAAGAATAAATTTGTAAAGGCAATAAACCTTTTTAAATTTTTTTATAATTCTCTACAATTTTTAAGCCCCTTAAAAAAAGATGTAAAATTTTAAAAAAAAATCATCATTTTACTTCACCCTTACAATAATAATAATTTGAAGGTTCTCCCCCCATAATACTTTCCAGTAAAAAATATTTGTACACCCCAAAAATAATACTCAAAATTAAATTTTTCCCCCAATTTTAAATTCACATAACAGCATTATACAAAATGCTCCAACATCTCAGTACAAAGCACTTCCAAAAATTGGGAAAGTTTTGCAAGTGGGCTTTTTAAACAATCATGTTTTTTTTTACTGTCTATTTTTCTTAATTTAAAAAAATTTTTGGTAATTGGCTTCAAGCTCCTATTTTAGACACAGGTCTCAATTTTTTTTTATTAAAAAAGACTTGGGCAAATTGGGATTATAAAATTTTAAAATTTTCATTAAACAAAGGGGTCTAGAAAAAAGTGACCTCCGCTCGGTCGGGTTTTTTTTGCACTATTGCTCCACTGGATAATGAAACTACAAGTCAAATATCAAGGGTTAAATTTATTGATAAAATCCGACTCAAGCCAAACTTTTTAATTTCTTTTCCCCTCAGGCAAAGGTTTAAAACTGTGACCCCGGGGTTTTAAAAAAAAGGGATGAAGTAGACTTACTATTAGGTGCGGATTTTCGGTTCTTTTAAAAAACCAAAATATGCCGGGCAAGATAGTCCTACATTTTAATATTTTTTGGAACAATTGGGGGGAAAGTGCCTTGACCAATTCTAATTTCGTTTAAAAAATATACAGTCATTTTACTATTTTATAATACTGATTTGGACAATTTATAAAGCGTTTTGGGGAAAAAAAGGTCCCCGAAGTGATTTCTAAATCCCGGAAGATTTGTACTCGAAAAATATTTTGTAGATACAACTACAAAATCTTCAGAAGGAAAATATACGGGTTTCCTTTTAAAAAATTTTTGCCCTGACTTTGGTAATACTAGATCAGTGGCTTTGGTATTCTACTCTTTTGAAACGTCTATTCAAGATTCAGAGATGAAATATTCTGATGTCTTGTGAATATTTTGTTTGGGACATATGGAACGGGGCAAATTCATCCCGTCAGATAATTTTATATTCCTCATCATGCGTCAAAAAAAAACCCACGTCCTCCTTAAGGTTGTCGATGCCCATCTCCCCAAAAAATTCATTAAATAAAATTTACGCTGGCCCCAAAAATTCAAGCTGATTGGTTAAAATTTTTTTTTTGGTTTTTAAATTCGTCTTTCTTTGAATTAAACAAATTTTCTAATTTTTTTAAAAAAACCGGAACAAAAAAAATTTTAGGGGGGGTTTTTCCCCCAAAGAACCGTGCTTGAATATTTAAATCTTAAATTTTTGGGGTGCTTTTCACCATCTTAGCTATCTACTTTAAATAAACGGCTGTTCAATTTTGCTTAATGTTCGTTGACGATTTGCCAGGCAGTAAGTTTTAACCAGGCAAAAAAAAACTAATTCATTTATTAAAAGGGGGGTTTTGAACTCCGAAAAAGGGGTAATAAGTTTTTTTAGACTTCGTCACAGTAAACAAAGGACTTTTTTTGGGGTTAGAAAATAATACTTTAAAAAAATTAGGTCGGTTGGGCCCAAAAAAATGAATTCTTCATTCATTTAATTGTTTGATAACCCCTTTTACTGAAACATCTTGTCCGAATTAGCAAGAATTTTGACCCCCCGGGTATTTAACCCCATTTTGCTTTATTTAAACAATTTTTTAACCCATTGGTCTTTAGGGCTGGGGAAACCCTCAAATGATATAATTTTAAATAAAGGTTTAAAAGTAATTAAAAAAAATTTTTTAAGCACTATATCAGAAATATTAGTAATATGCAATTTTTAATTGGTGGGTTTTTCTGACCCTCAAAAAGGGGGGGTTTTCGGTCATTTTTTTCAAATTTTTTGACGCAATTCATTTAAAACTTTTCTTGTATGTGAAAGTCTTTTTCCCCCGGTGAACTTTGCTGCAGTCCTCTCAAAAGTTTAAAAAAATTTACTTTAAATCTTTGAAAAACCTAACCTTTCAAAAAATTTTCTTACCATAGTAAGTTCCCTTTTTGGGTTCTTTCCCCCACACTGTTGGAAAACATTTGAAGTAATCGTGTTACATAATTCAAAAAAGTTTTCCCCCGAAAACTGGTACTATGTTCCCCTTCAGCTTTGAATCCTGCTGATTGTGGTTCTGTGGCCTTTCTCAGGGAAATACCACTTTTTCTCTTTGGGGAATGGCCCAAGCTTTGCATACACCAGAAGAATCGTGGGATTTCCTTAAAGTTCAACAGTCAGTCCGCCTGAAGCGGAGGCTAAAGGGGCGAAAGATTTGTTTTCCAATCTGCTTCAAAGAAAAATGATCATTTTATTGATAAATTATTTCAAAACTTTTCTTCCCTTTAAAAAATTAAAAGAATATTAGCATACGTTTTACGATTTCTTCATAACCTAAGAAATAAAAATAATCCAATAAAGTGTAATCTTTCTTCAACTGAGCTGCATGAATCTCTGCTAGTTTTAGCAAGCATGTGAATACTTATTTTCAAAAGAAAATTACTACTTAATAAAGAACCTGTTCCAAAATATTTAAGAAAATTAGATCCATTTTTGATAAAAAAAAATATTTTAAGAGTAGGGGAAGATTATGCAATTCTAACTTAAATTTGATAAAAAATTTCCTATTTTGTTGCCCAGCAATTCTCCACTGTTGCTCATTCTTGAAATACATACAAAATTTGTCATGCAGGTATACAAACCACGCATTGCTTATTAGTTAAAAATTACTCTTCTGGATACTCGCTGCCAAAAAGTTCATTCAAAAAAGTTATTTTTCGTTGTCAGATTTGCGGGAAAAACATCCCGAATCATACCACCAAAATGGGTAATTTACCAAATTCCGTGTATCGCAAGCCAAAGCATTCGAAAATGGGGCGTGGATCTCACTGGTCTTTTTACAATTACTATGAATAGGTTACGGGGTTCTAGAAGTTTAAAGGCTTACGTTTCCCTTTTTTATTTGTTGCGCTCAAAGCCTTCCGAACTTCCTCTCTGAACTATCTGCTGAATCGTTCTTGGCTGGTTTTCGTCGTTTTATTGCTAAAGGGTCGATGTTCTAATGTATATTCAGATAACGGTACCAATTTTGTAGGGCGCCAAATATTTAAAAAAAAATTTTCTTAGAAACAGCCAATACAAACTAAAATGGCATTTTATCCCCAAACCCGCCGCACATGGGCGGGATTATGGAGGCTAATATTAAATCGTTAAATCGCATTTATTAAGATTATAGGCAAACAAATTCTAAGTTCAAAAGAATTTTCACTGTCCACCCAAGAGAAGCGTTTTAAACTCAAGACCTTTATCCCTATTAGTACAAAACCCGGAGCGATCTATCGTATTGACGCCCGGTCTTTTTCTAACCTTGGAGCCTTTAACAGCTTTTCCAGATAAAAAGAATTTAAAATTCGTAAAAATTGAATGACTTTCCTGGCAGCTGCTGAATACATTTTGTTTTTTGGCGTAGATGGCACCGTGAATACTTGCATACTTTGCACAAAGTGCAAAGGGAATCTTTAAATTTTCAACAATCACGCCTAATACTATGGTTTGATTAAATCGGGATACTAGTCCCCTTAATTGACCTTTAGGTCGCACACAAGAAGTGATTTGTGGTACGGATAAGATAGCCAGAGTGGCTGTGGTAAAAAAGGCAAGGGTTTAATTAAAAGACCATTAGTCAAATTATGTCCATTACCTAATAATGAATTCTAAAAAGCCTGGCATTTTAGGGGTGAGGATGTTCTGTCTCACATCTTTTTTTTTTTTTAATTATTTTTTTTTCTTTAGTTTTAAGTTCTTTCTAATTATATAAAATTATTATTCATACGCCTTCAGTTACACTGCTTTATGTTACAATTTATCAATTTTATTAATTCTAAAACATTATGTCCCATTAAAATTAAAAATTCAGGTACTTTTATTGGGTTATCAATGCTATTTCCATCCTTTCCACCATTTAAATTCTCATTTGACCACCATTTTTTCTCCGTTTTACCTTTTATACAAAAAAAAGCTACTCCAATCTACGATACAAGGAACGAGTATCAAAGCAATTTACGAAAAGGTGTGTCTCCTATACTATCAACGGGTTACTTTTTACCATTAAGTGATCATCACAAGCGTCCTACTCCTTCCTGCTAGATCATCCTTTGGTAAGATACCTTTCAAATTTTTTTAAAAACACAAAAAAAAAAATTTAGCGAGCGAATTATCAAGGTGAGTCAGTACGACCTATAATTTCTACAGTCCACTAAGTTTACGTAAAAACCTTCAAAGGGTATAAAAACACTACACCCATCTACCAGAATTTACTTTGCTTATTCTTTCCCACAAAATAAAAGGCAACAAAAATTAGACTTTCCAAAGTAAGTAAAGTGTTTATTAAACTTGAAATAAAAAATCTTACTTTGTGCTCCAAAAGCTGGAAAACCTGCCCCCTTTTTCTTTTTTTATCTTTATGACAGCTCACGAAGGATTATTATATATGTATATTATATCCTACGGATTATATATACATATATATACCTAGGTACAAAATACCGTGAGTGCCGGTTTTCAGGGTTTAACCCATTTCATCCCAGTTGTTCCGTCAAGGTTGTCAAGCACTGAAACATGCAAATATTGCATTTCACAGCACCTTTAGACAACGCGGTAGTGCCACCACGGACGTTATTTTTAAATAACTACTACCTAAAAGTGTCTCTCCGGCACGGGAATCGAACCCGGATCGACGGGCCCGCGGTCGAAACTCTGACCACTACGCTACCGGAGACACACTCTAAAGACGTTTTTTCTGAAAACTAAAATAAAAAGTAAGGCGAATTTTACATTTTTACATCTTCTTGATTAATAAATGTATGCATTCAAAATCTACAATCCTATTACAAAGATTGTTTATGGTCCTTGAATATTTATTAATTCCCGATAGACCAAGCATTTTCAAAACCCCGAAAATTCAAAAAAACCGCCCTAAGAAAAACACGTTGTTTATAAAAATAAAACAAATATTTGTACTGAATTTTGCGGAATGTTTTCAACACCTTCCAAAGCTCCATAATCCAAAAGAATTTGGTAAAATTACTTTTTAAAAAAAAATATAAACAGATTGATAGGAGGGTCAAAATATCGAGAAAAAACTAACTTTGGCTCGGTTTTTAATATTCTAAAAAAAAAAAAAAAAAAGGGAAACAGTAACAAGATATTATTTCTACAGTTCCTTCCTCTATGTAAACTTTAAATCATAAAAATATGCATTTTTACGTGAGTTATTTAAAAATTAGTAGGTCCGTTTGAAAATGTAGGTAGCTAAAGCACTTTCGAGATAGGGTCAGTGCAAAAAATACTCGGCGCATTTATGGCCGATTATTGAAAAAACTATCAAATTTTGACAAAAGTGATATAAATCTTTTTTGGGTTAATAAACTGCTCTTCATTTTCATCCTAACATGAATTGCGTAGCTGTCATATTTTGGGGAGATATCTACCAAATTATTTAAAAAAAAACGGTTTTCCCGGGTCTTCGGACATTTTTTTTATATATGATATTTTCAGTTATTGTATACATTAATATCTGCAAAATAAAAAAATTGTGACGGCCCAACCTGATCTTCAGGTTCACACCTTCGTTTACTGTACTAAACCAGAACATTATAGATATAAAAAAGACGGGAAAAAATTAAATGCCAAGAAGAATATAGAAAATAGTCTGTAAACGATGTTTTATTAATAAACAAGTCAATTACACATCAAGAAAATAATTTTAAAATAAACTGTAGTATTTAACGCATCTATGTATATGGGCGTAAAAACCCCAAAATTCGTCATACCTGAAAACTAGTCAATACATGTATTGCCGCAAACAGTTTTTAATAGCCTTATTAGTACAGTGTGACTAACTATTCTATCATTTCCCGAAGTGCCTGAATCCGTTTAGAAAACACCGTAATAATAAATTTTTAAACATGGTTTGCAAACGTAACAGGGAATGCCCGAAGGGTAGTTTTTCTTGGTCAAATGACCTTTACCCCTTTTGCCGAAATCACGTCCCTGACCATTCTTTTTTCAGGGAAATAAGATTTCAGGGAGGGCAAACATATAAATCGTCCCCCAAATATATCAGAACGCGAAAAAGTATCGAGAAAAGGCGTTTAAAAATGTTTTAACACTTTTTATGTTTTAATTCAAAACCATCAAAGTGGGGACAAAAATAAATAATTGAGAAAATTTTCCCAAAGATTTTTGAAGTTCAAACAAACTAGCGTAAGTAAGATGGCGTTTGAAATGATTTAGCTTTAAAATCTGATTTAACTTAAAAATTTTAATTTTTTTCTCGATATTCAAAGTATGTTAAATTTTTTCATTCAAAGGCAAATAATGCCACTCCAAATTGCACAACTTTCCTTAATTGTAATTTATTTTTTAGGATTGATACACCTGATGGCAGTTTTTGGTTAATCCAAATGATATACATATTTTTTTTGAATATATGGATATTTACGAGAGAAAGACAAGGAAGTTTAAAGGTGTATGGGCCCAATGTTTTGGCCCATTCGATCAAAAAATGTCCAGCCCAGTATGAAAATAACTGTCAGAGTTGGCCCCGCCCATTCTGCGCAAAACAAAATTCCACGAAATAATTTAAGTGCCCTTTACACAATTATAAATCAGGTGTAGTTAGGGAAACATTATACTTTTATGAGAGCCGAAGTTTGCCGTTGCAAACCGTCGTGGTCTCATCATTGTCATTTTCGTTGTGGTTTGTGCCCTTTGCGCCGTATTAGTTTCGATTGTTTTGCTTTGTGTGAGTACCTATATTTTTTGGTTGGAGAAGGGATTGATAAAACCTTCTTATTTTAGTGATTAGTGTTTATTAATTTGACTATAATTTTGTTTTATTGTTTTTACTTATAATATCGAACAAAATGATTAGAGGTTGTTTGGTTTTGTCTTGCAAATCCAAGGGTATCATCCCGTTTTTTCTTTAGGTAAATTTTTTATATTTAAATTAGTGTTTTTAAGAGACGTAACGTTAGGTAACCAAAAAAATAATAATATATTAATTATAATGATAGAATAATGAAATTTATAGGAAATAGGAGTGAGAAAAGTAAGGCATCTTATCTTAAATATCTTTTTAGATGATTTCCAAAATGTTTGTGTATTTCGTGGATTATTAAAAAGAAAAAAAGGTTTACATTTAGGTACTTTTTTTTTTATTTAATAATTTATACATGCTTTTAAAGGATAAAATTATTAATTATGGGCAGACCAGGCAAATTTTAATATATAAGGTCCCTCTAATTGATAAAGAGTACAATTTTATGTTAAAGTTCCTTTTTGATTTTTCTGTTTTTTTTTAAAAAGAAATTAGATTTTTGGTTTCTTAAACATACATTATCAACTTTTTTGCTCCGACATACTGTAGACACATAATATTTAACGGATACTGTTACAATGGATACCTAGGTACCAAAGGTTACTAAACATTTTTAACCACTGTTATTCTGTCTCATGAATGTTTGTTATTAGTGAAAAGTATAGGCTAAAAAGCCATTATAAAAATTTTTCACTTTTAATGTACAACCAGTATCTTAGGATTAGATTAAACCCATTTACCTGTCTTACCCTTCTTTTAGCACAAAAATTGGTGATAAGTACATGAAACTATCATACAATGTTTGAAATTTATTTTAAAAAATCGTTTTTTATTTATTTACAAATTTTTTTTAAAAATACAAACTCAAAAAATAACCATTTAAATAGAAGGTTCTTTCCATATTATATAGATGATAAAAAAATCCAAATTTAAAATTTTTAAATATTCTATGGTATATCGTTTTTAACCCAATTTTGTGAAAAAAACAGTAATCTTAATTTGACTTTTTAAGAAATTTTTTTAAAAAAAAATTATGGAAGCCGGCCTGACCTACTATTCATTGCCCAATTCCGGGAGCCAACCCCCCATTCCCGCTGCCCTGCACGCCTGGACTTTTTTTCAAAGTTTGGGGTTTCCCTACATTTTAAATTCTTGGAGAAAGACCTTCATAAAATATCACCTTTTATAAATTAGGGAACCCAAACCCCTTCCCTTTTTCCTTTTTTTGGGGAATTTTTATGCTGGTGTAGAAAAAAGGAAACCCATTTACAAATGCCAGAACTATGACACCCGGGCCAACAGCCCCCTGTTAATGGGTCTGCATTTGTTTTATTTCAAAATTTTTAAATAAGTACCCCAAAACTATGGTTTTTGTAGCATTCAAAAAAATTAATTTTGGTAAGTTTAAAAAATTAAAGGGAAAAATATATATATATATATATATATATATATATATATATATATATATATATATATATATATATATATATATATATATAATATATATATATATATATAATATATATATATATATATATATATATATATATATATATATATATATATATATATATATATATATATATATATATATATATAAAATTTTAATAAAAAAAAAAAAACTTAAGGATCTTAAACCGTTGGAGATAAAAAGCTTAAAGGGGAAAAAAAAGCCCCCAACCCCCAACAATATTCCGTTTGAGTTTATTTTTAACTGGTCTTTCAAAGTTTTTACAGAGTAAAAAAAAAAAAATGTGCGTTTTAGAACAACTTTAATTTTTTTAACCCTTTTATGGATGCCCCCTGAAAATTTAAGGGGGAAAAACATCTGCGAATTTAAAAGGGGGTAAAAAAAATTTTGGGTACTATGTTGGGGCAGCCATAAAACTTTCTTTTTTTTTATGGCCGCCATATTGAAACTTTTAAAAAAAGCTTAGAACATCCCCCAACCGTGTATAATTTGTACTTATTAAATCAGGGGAAAAAATGCAAAAAAAAAATTTTATTTTTTCACATATGGTCGAGTTTTTTGTTACCGTTTTTTTAAGTTATTAAAGATCAAATTATTTTAATCTAAGAACCTAATAAATCAAAACTAAACTTAAAAAATTTCAATAAAAAAGACTTAAGCTGCAGACTAGGTAAAAAAATAGCAAAAAAAACATCACAGAAACCAAATTATTGAAATACTTTCAAATAAGGCACCCTTTTCCCGAAACAGTCTGTATCGTCTTAATACTGCTTCAGAAGAGTGCCTGATCATTTCAGGGGGATGCTGTTATCACTTTCTACAGCCACTCTTATCGTCACAGTTTCATTTATGTAGCGTAAATTTTTTTTTAAGTTTCCCCCCAAAGAAAAAATCCATAGGTGTCAACTGGGGACCGGGGGCCATCTTACGGGTCCTTATTCCATCCTTTATTGGGATATTGGTATTGAGATAGTCGGACAATCCCAAATTTTGAGGGGGGGGGCCATCTTTTTGAAAATACATGTTTTGGGGTTTTGCAAAGGAAGATCCATAATTCGGTTTTTATTTGTAACAGATTTAAATATCTTTCGGAATTAAATTTCCATTGTAAAAAAAGGAAATTACGTGGGTACCAATGTTCCCCCAAACATTAAAACCAAATTTAATTTGAGCCTCACTTCATGGGAAAATCGGGTTACATCTGACCAAAAAAAAAATATTTTTGCGATTAAACATTCCCAGTTGGTAAAGCACTTTATCAGACCATAAAATTTTTAAAAGGGAAAAATTTTGGGTTCAAGGGGATTGTTCCAAAAACCAAAGGAAATTTTACCCCGTCTCCATCTTTTAAACCCTTGACTACTCGTTCGCGGTAGGGGGAAATTTATTCCGATTAAGAACGTCACTGGCCGTTGAGCGAGCAACGCCTGCTGTATCTTCAATTTGCCGTAAAAAGATACGAGGCGCCCCATTACACTTTGCCCTAACTAAATTTTCTTTTTTTCATTTGCTGGTTTATTCCTTTTTAATTTAAAAATCCCATAATTAATTAGATTATTTTTCAAACGCCTAAAATCTCTTACTGGGTTTCGCCTTTCCGGGATTTTATTCCCGTTTTCTTCAGCCATTTCGCGTTTTCCCTTCCCCGGATAAAAAAAACATTCCAACATGTCATATCTTTCACTATTTGAAAACGCATTCATTTTAACTTTTCTACAGCAAACTTTTCTTTGGGCCCCATTAACAACACTATCGCAAAAAATAAAATATTAATACGAGACCACGTCAAATATGAAAAAATCAATAATAACAAATAGCCCCAAAACCCACTATGTAAAAAAAAGATAATTTGTCATTTTTGCTTTTTTTTACCGATTTAAAAAAACAGTTATACACGGTTGGAAAGGGGTTTTTTTAAGCATTTTAAAAAAAAAAATTTAATATGGGGGGCCCTAAAAAAAACCCGGGGGTTTTTATTATGGCTGCACCCCAAAAAGAAAACCAAAATTTTTTTTTAACCCCCTTTTTTTAAAATTCCCCCGGGTGTGTCTTACCCCTCCCCCGTTTTCACGGGTCTAGTCCATATAATGATTGAAATATTAAAGTTGTTCTAAAACGCACATTTTTTGTTTTCACTCTGTATATTTTTTAAGAGCCCAGTTAAAAAAATTGTAAAACGGAATATTTTGGGCACTCGGGTTTTCCAACTTTTCCCCCCTTTTAAAGACTTTTATCCCCCAAAAGGTTTTTTCCAAAATCCCCATGTATTTTTAAGTTATTCCGGACCCCTGTATATATATAAACCAAAAAAAATTAATTTCTTTTTCCCAAAAAAGAAAATATTTCCTTTTTAAAACCCCTTATGTATCCCAAATAAAAACCCCTTTAAAAAATTTTCTCGTCGGGGAAAAAGGTCCCTACAACACTTAGCATTCGGGGCTCCATTCAAAAAAAAGGGGGCCCTTTTCCCCGGTTTTTAAAGATCCCCCTCAAAAACTTTCCCCCTTTCTCGCCCACCGTCGAGCTGTAGGGGATCTTTTTGCTCTTCTATAGGTATTTTCACGGTTTCCCTTTTAGAAAAACAAAATAATTCCTCCTCTGGCGACTTCCCCAGACCCCAAAATAAAACTTTTGCACCCTTTTTAAAAAGTTCAGTTAGAAAAAGGCCCCCCAAATTCCCGCTTTTTTTTGTTCCTTCACCCCCAGAGTATCAAGACTACGGCACCTGCTGCAAGTATTTTTTCCCCTTTCCTTCCCCAATCTTCAAAAATTTAAGTCCCATGTGAACAAACTCCCTCTCACCCACATAAAGCCCCCCACGTTTTCCCTTGGGGCCTTTTGGCATCAGCCTTCGTGGACTGTCCCAAGATTTAAAAAAAAATATATATATATATATATATATATATATATATATATATATATATATATATATATATATATATATATATATATATATATATATATATATATATATATATATATATATTATATATATATAAAAAAGGGGGCCACAGATTCGAGTGCATGCATGGGGACCCCCGGGAAAATTAAAGGGGGTTTTCGAAGGGGGTTTAAAAATTATGGCAAAGTTGCGCATTTAGGTCCCCAACAACATGAAAAATTAAAAAAAGAAAAATTTTTGGGGGACTTCCGGGTTTGGGAAAAAACCAAAAATTTTTCTGATTTCGTTTTTATTTTTTTTTTGGCGTTATTTAAAAAAGAAAATGAAAAAAAAAAGACACTTTCTAGGGCCCCTTTTGGGTCTACAAAACAGCGTTGGGGGGATTTTTTTTTCGACGTTTCTTTTTTCCCCTTAGACCATCGCAACTTTATTTTTTTAAAAAGGATTTGGGGTTTTTTTTTTTAAATTTTTTTGAACCTCTTATTATCCCAATTTTTTCCCACCCCGTATATAAAGGGGGGCCCGATTTAGTGCATGCATGGGGATCCCGAAAACCGTAAGAAAAATTGGTTAAAATTTTTAAAAATTGCGCATTTAGGTGCCTTACAACATCCAAAAATATATATATATATATATATATATATATATATATATATATATATATATATATATATATATATATATATTTAAAATCTTGGGAAGTCCACGGGCCGTGCCTAAGTCCTAACGTATCGTGGGTGTCTTTTGTGTGAGGGGAGTTTTTTTCCCCCTGGGGGGTTTAAAATTTTTGGGGGAAATTTTGGGGGGGGAAGGAAAACATCTACTTGCAGCAGGTTCCGTAGTCTTGATACCCTAGGGGGGGGAAAGGGAAAGAAGAAAGCGGGGGAAAAACGGGGCCTCTCTAACTGAACTGTAAAAGGATGCATAAAAGTTGCACATGTTGCTCTTTAAAAACCCCGAGGGGAAGGGAAAATTTTTCTTTTAATTCCTCTGGCAGAAAAACCGTGGAAAAATATAGAAGAAGGGAACCCCCTCCCCACAGCTCGACGGTGGGCAGGGGAAGCCTTTCTGTGAGCGTTGGGGGAAATAAGACGAAAGGGTCTTTTTTTAATGGAGTCCCGGAAACCCAAATGTTGTAGGGGGGGGGCCCTTTTTAACATGAGAAAAAATTCTAAAAGGGTCTGATTTGGGATACATACAGAGTGTACAGATTGGAAGAAGAGAAATATTTTCTTGTTTGGAAGAGAAATCCAATTTTTTTTGAAGCTCCCCAACTTTTTGGGGTGAAATGTTTTGTCCCAGTTAGGTTATTCTTTAAAAGTAACGCCACAAGATTAAACCCTTTGTTCTGCAGAATTTGGGGGCCCTCACATGTAAGGGATGAGCATTTGCAGACTTTTTCCCCGAACATGACGTGTCTTCAAAGATTAAACTGAACAAGATTTTAGGGGGCCCCCTTTCCCAAAATGTTTTAAGCTTTGTGAAAGAGATATCCATTGGGCCCCGGGGGAAAAAAAAATTAAAAGGGGGGTTAAAAAATTGAATACAAAGGGGGGTTATTCCAAAAATATGAATTGGATGATTGTGAAAAGGGAAAATGTTAAAGTGAAGAAAAAAGCGTGGGTGCCCGCACTGAGCCCTAGGGCACCCCCGCAAATTGGGAGAAGCTGGGGGAAAGACCATTCACTAACTGATATACGTCGATTAGAAAAGGGGAAAAAAGGGAAAACCAAGAGCAAAGCTTGGTGGAAGACCGTAAGGAAGTTTGTTAAAACCCCTATAGACCTGGGTCGAAAGCTTTGGATATTCAAGAGCAACGATCTGGGATTCCCAAAAAAAATTTTTGGGACTTGTTCCAGTTGTGAGACAAAGAAAAGAAGATCAGCTGGGATCTACTGTGGGAAAAAATATTGTCTATCATGTAAGATCTTATTTTTTTCCAGATACTTTAGGATTTAAAAATTTTAAAATTTTTTTCCCTTACTTTGCAAACATCTAAAAGAAGAGATATAGGTCTATGTTTAAAAAGGGGACTTTTGGACCCTTTTTTTTTGGGGCAGGTTGCACACGTGCTGCTTTCCAACTCCCGGGGAAAAAACCCCCTGTTGTAAAAACTCGGGAAAAAGGCGAGTTAAGATGGGTGCAAGCTCGGGGCACTTTTTTTTTAAAACATTGCTGGTATGCCATCCACCCAAAACCTTTTTTTGTATTAAAGAAGAAAGAATGGGTTTGATCTGTTTGATTTTAAAAAAATTTTGTCGGACATTTTATGAGAAACGGGGGCAACTGTTGGAAGAGGAAGATTAATGGGGGAGGATCGGGGGAGAATTGGCAGCAAATTGTTTGGAAAATAGTTCGGTTTTTCCCTTTAAAAATAGAACAATTCCATCTTCAGAATTGGGGTAAAAAAAAAAAAGTTCTGACTAATGTTTTTGGCAAAGGCCCAAAAACCTTTACTGCCATTTGAGCAAAAAAGAATTTTTTTTTTTATTTGATTTTAAAACGGTCTTTTGCTTCGGGGGTTTTTGGGTTTCCTTTTTTTTGATTGAAAAACCGTTTTTTTTTCCTTTGCTGTAGCCTGTAAAAAGGGGGTTTTAAGAAACTTTTTTTTTTTAAATTTTTTAAAAATTTGGGGGTTTGTCAAGGATTTAGAAAAACGGTTTTTGATTTGAATTATGGGTTCGTGTGGGGAAAATGGGGGCCTTAATGCCTAGTTGAATTGTTTCGGTAATTTGTTTACATTTTTTCGGAAGGATGGGAAAATAAAAAGCATAGAATCCCCAAGGGTAGCTGGCAAAGAAATCTCCCGACCATCCCAGTCGGCCGTTTTATCGAGGTTCTGGGGGTTTGCTTTCTTTTCCCCAAAATGGTTATGATGGTAAAACCCTGGTCAGAGCGACCAAGGGGAGCAGTTACTGATGCTTCATAGAGTTCGGGGGGGGAAAATAAAAAAGAGATCTGGGGGGTTAGGGAAATTTTGGGGGGGAACCCTGGGAAAAATAGGTGGGGTTTTTATAATTAGATTGGTGAGCAGTTGCTATTTCAAAATTTTTTCCCCGCTCTGCCTTATGTATCATTTTTTGGGGGGCCTACCAACCCCTTTTTATGAAAAAAACCCCGAGGACGAAATTTTTCGGCCAAGGGGAAAAGAAATAATATTGTCGATTTTTATTAAAAAGGGAAAACAAAGAACTCGTTGGGGGATTGTCAGACGGGGACCGGTATATACAGCAGATGAATTTTGTAGAAGATCTGAAAGTAAGTTTAACCCAAAAAAATATCAGGCCTCCCCCATTTGAGGTTAAAAACCCCGCAAACCGGGGGTTTTTTTAACTATGCCAAACGCCCCCTGGGTCAAAAAAATGAAATGGTTCAAACCGGGGAAAAAAGGGGGGGATTGGTTGCTGTCTTGGGACTTATTTAGTTTCGGTAAAAATGTATGGGGGGTTTTGGGGGTTGAAAAAAATGGTGAACGGTTTACGCTGGATTTAAAACCCCCCCTATATTTGTAAAGGATAAGACTTTTCGATGGTGGCCCCCCCAAAAAAAGGGGGATTTTTTCCTGGATAACTTTAGTTCGGGGAAACATCACCTTTTTTCCAAATTTTTTTTTTGAGTGGAAAAAAAAAAAAAGGGAAAAAAAAAAAAGGAAGAAGAGGAAGAAGGAAAACTGACTCACCGCCCAGGGAAATCGGGGAAAGTCCCGACTTGAGTCCTTTTAAAGGGAAAAAGGGGGGCCCCCTTTTAAAAAGGGCTCCCCTTTCCACCTACCAATTCCAATTTTCACCAAATAACAGATTATTAAATTTTTAATAATTCATTTTTTTTTAAAATTAATCTTTATAAAGACTTTAAAATTTTTTTTTATATAAGGTATATATATATTTAAATAGATAATAAAGTTTCTTAATTTTTCCCAAATTAAAATGACGAATTTTGCTATGTATTTTTTTTTTAGGTAACAACTATTAAAATAATAGATAAAACTGAGCAAGGCAGCTGGACTATTTTAAATATCAAATAATAAGAGGTAAAAAATTTTTAAAAAATTTTTTGGGGGAAAATAACCTTACTAGATCCCGTTTACTAATGGTTAAGCAAAAAACCCCCCGAGAAATGGAATTGCGTATGCGGGGTACGATGTCTTTTTTTGGTAACTCTTATCCACCACTATAACCCGGGGGTAAACCAAAGTTAAAAAAAACAGGACCAGGTAAACCTCAAAGGGAAAATAATTTTTTATCCAAAAAGGTTTGACACAGTTTGGTGGGAAGGTGAAACTTTTTAAAAGTACTACCAAATTTATTATTTTAAATAAAATAAGTAGTGAACGGCCCCGGAAAAATATTTCTCAAACTAAAATTCAAAAAAAAATTTTAAATTTTTTCCCCCAAACCCCTTTTTTCCCGATTTGCGTCCAGTGGCTATCCTCAATTTCTTTCCAAAAATAGCAGAA
>JAHBCN010014431.1:0-22934 GCA_019359885.1 Listronotus oregonensis
TTTATTTTGGAACAAAATTATTTTGAAATTTATTGAAAAGCCTGCAAATCTACACCATTTGCGAGTTAAATGCTAGGATATTTTTTAAAATTGTTACTTTATTGTGGAATTATATTTATGAACAACAATAAAAATACCAGTCAGTTGTGAATTAACGTTGTCAGTTTTTCATTATCAAAAAGGCTACCGCCGCTCGCCGCCCCAACGGAACCGCAGCTGACCTTCACAAAGCTTTATGATACAACTTTCTGATGCATTTTACTAATTATTGCTTGAGAGGAACTTGGTCATGCAAACAAGGGTTAAAATAGTAATATAAAAAAAAACAAAATTTTTTTTTTAAAAAAACCCTTTTAGGAATATATTTACGCATATTCTTATAGATTAAGGTTTATAATTAATTTAATTAAAAAGAAAATTATTTTTTAAAAAAAGGGGTTTTCGTAAAAATAGTTACACCGCTTTAGGTAGGGTTCTCAAAAAAAATTTAAAATTTTAAAGGGTTTTTTTTTTTTTTTTTTTAAGATTCCTGCGGCCTTTGCAGTGGAACTTTTCCTAACGAGGATAAAACATGGTTCAGTGGTCTTAGAAAAACCCCCCCAGATTGCTTTAAATTTTGGGGGGCTTTAACCAAGGGCGACCGTAAAAAAAGGGGGGGTAAACCAGAATAAGTACAAAAAATAGACTAAAATAATAAACCAACGGTCTTGCGATATGTAACTTGCCCGTCTTTTTTTCTAAATATTTTTTCACAATTCTTTGTTAAATTGATGTATAAGATATAAGTACAATGCTTTGCTATTCAAAGGAGTTTAAATCAGTAAAATATAAAATTTAAGCTTGGCACCCATATTCTTAACACAACTGTTTATTGTGTTGTTGAAGTATTAAAAAATGGAAAACTAATTAAAGCTTAGTAAGCTGTGATATCAGAAAAACCCTGGATAAAAAACCCCTTTATTTTTTTTTTTAATTTTTGGAAAAGAATAAAAAAAAAACTTAGGGTTTAAATTTCGGGTTTTTTGGGGATTCCAAAAGGCCGGAGGGGGTTTGGGGGAACTTAAAAATTGCTAAAATCCCGATTTTTAAATTAGGAAATTTAAAAGTATTTTCGATGGTTCTCATGTAAAATAACATTTTTTCTTAATCGGGTTTTTTTTAAGACTTTTTTTAAAATACCCTTAAAAAAATTTAAAAAAGGAAATTTTACCTAACGGCATAAAAAGTTAATTTAAAAAAAGTTTATTTTTAAATAAGTGTTAAAATAAAAAAAAATTAATAGTAACCCCTAAAAGAAACCAAAACCCCCAAAAGACCATTTTTTTGGCAGCCAATTTGGCCAAAAAAGGGGTTGGTAACTATATTAATCTTTATCTTTAGATAAATTTCTTTCCTTCTCTATATTCTGTATGTATATGTCTTGTCAATGATCTGGGGGTTTTTACGGGGGAAACTGGCGTTTTTTTTTATAATTTTTTTTACGGTTCGGGGTCTGAAGAGTTGGCCAGTTTTTCCCCAAAAAAACCCCCAACGGAGCAAGACTCAGTGCCACCTTTATGTATCATTTTAAGCTTTTTTTTGGGAGGTCCTAAACCCCCCATTTTTTTTTTTTTTTCTTTTCCTTAGATATCCAGATTGGAAACTGTTACCCGCAGATGTTTTTCCCTTTTTTTTTTTAAAAATTTTTTAAATTTTTTAAAAAGTCCCCAAATAAACTTCCTCCCCCCAACACTTACTCACACAGTACGTTAGTACTTAGGACTTTCGCCTTCGTGGACTGTCCCAAAATAAGACATTAAAGGGTTTTTTTTTAGGTTTAAAAAAAAATTAAGTGGTTCTTAATTTTTTAATTTACGTACCAATACTATAAATACGTAATTGTATAAAAATATTTTTTTATTGTTGTGGTTTTTATTTGCTCTTGCTTATGTTAGATTTTATAATATAAATATTTTTGGGGTCAATCCCGGAATCCCGGGATTAGGTTTTTAATTCCAGGATTTCGAAACAAGATTTCTATCCCAAAAAGTAAAAATTAGTACAAAAAAGTAATTACAGGCAACAGATTTTTCAATTTAAACACTTTATAACAAGTGCAAAGTATTGCATGTTGGTAATACTGTATATAGCTCTATAGACAAGAGGGAAAAATAAATAAAATTTTTTAAACCCCCCAAATTTTTTAATTGAAAAATTTTTAAAAAAATTTTTTAAAATGAAACTCAAATTTTATTGGTAACATTAACATAGTTTAATTTACAACACATATTTACAAAAACCTACATCCCTAAAATTAAATGGGGCATAAAAATATAATCTTTTACTAGGATCTGATATAAATTTTTTTTTTTATTTGGGGAAAAATTTTTTTTTTCTAATTTTCTATCATCAAGTATTTCTTTATCATCTATATTGCTAGCTTTTTTATTATCAACTATTTCATCATTCTTATCAGTTAATTCCTTACTTTCTTTATTTCTGTTATAATTTCTTTTGGTATTAGTAATTTGTCGCCTTAATGTTCCTTCTTCAACTTCAATTGTATCACCTTCTTCAGTAACTTGCTCTAGTTCTTCTGAATCCAGTTTAAAAAAACCGATTTTTTAATTTTTTGTTTTTAAAACCCCTTTTGGGAAAAGGATCAGAAAAAATTTTTTTGGTTTTTGGGGAACATCTGTTAATTTTTAAAATTCTTTGGGCTTTCGTGGGGCAATAATGGGTCCTTATTCTTCTTCTTTTATTGTTGCTATTTTTTAAATTACTTTTGTCTTTATCATTATTAGACCTTTCATTTATTTCTTTATTATCAGGCGCTTCTTTTATGTTTGTGGTAATTTTCTTGGGTCTATCAAATTTTGTACTTTCTGCTTGTTGAACTTCTACGGTTTCCTTTTCGGATTCTAACAGCTCATCAATTACTGCATCTTCTTCTGATTTGTAGTTACCACCATGTCTTTTGGGGGGTTTTTTAAAATTTTTTTTTTTTATATCTTTTTTCCCCTTTATTTGTTTTCCCCCCAAAAAACAATTATTTGATAATTATACATATATTTAACTCAAATATAAAAAAAATTAAAATGGCTGGTAATTCAAATTATAATTATTTTGGGGATAAATAATTTTTAAAGAGAAAAAAATTTTTTGGTTTAAAAATTTTGAAAAATAAAGATGTTGGTTTTAAAATTTTTTTAAAAACCCCATTTTTTTGTTTCCATTTAAATATATTTTTTAGAATATATGGATAAAAAAATTGTAAACATATTTTTTTTTAAATTACTAAGTAATTATTCTAATTAATTATTATGTTAGCAAAAAATAATTTCAAAACATTTTTGTATGAAGTTGCTTCGTTACGATACATTCTAGGTTGTTGTGACAAACTTTAAAATTTAAATAAATTCATTTTCCCGATTTAGAAAAATTTTATACAAAAATATTTAAAATTGGTACTTTTTAAAAAAAAACAGCTACCAAGCTTTAATCTCATTATTTTAATAATACTTGGTTATATATTTTTAATGCTTATGTAATTAAAAATAGCCCCAACCCTAAGTAACCCTAGTTATTTAGCCTTTAAATTTTTACAATAATTTTGCAACAAATTAATTAAAAATTTAAATTTTTAAAAAATTTTAAATTTTTTTATAATTTTTTTAAATTTTTTTTTTTTTAAAAAAAAAAAAAATTTAAATATTTTCAAAATAATGTTTAATTTTTTTCCTTTTTAAAAACCCTTTTTTTTTTTTTAATTCAGATTTTTAAATTTTAAAATTTTTTTAAAACTTGGTTTTTTAAGGGTTTTTTACCCGTGGAAAAGGTTTTGATATTATAATTTATATAAACATAGATTACATCAAACAAAAGTCAACACAAATTTAAAAATATAACACAAATATCTTACCACCAATTACTTTTGTTTCTTTTTTAATCTCATCAACATTATCAACTTCCTTGATCGTTTAACTTTTTTTTCATCTATTTCAACATTTGTATCTTCATGTTCTTTTCTGTAATTTCCACCATGCTTTTTTGTTTTGTCATAATCATGGTTTACAATTTCCACCTCATCTTTTACTTTTACACTTTCACTGGTTTCTTTCTGACTGTCATCCACTGTAATTTCTTTGTTTTCTGCTTGCTCCTCGTTTGATGGGTTTTCTACTACATCTTTATCATTATCTTTTTCTGATATTTTTTCCGGTGTTGTTGCTTCATCCTCACGTTTATAGTTTCCCCCATGTTTTTTCTTTATCATAATCTTTATTAATTACTTCAACGTCTTTTTTATTTCTTTCAATGATTTCCGTTTTGTGACTTTCACTGGCTTCTTTTTCCTCAGTTTTGTCATCTAGTAGTTCGTCATTTTCTTCACTTTCTTCACTTCAATATCTTCTCTTTCATCATTACCATTTACTATATCTTCTTTTACATCATCGTATGTTTCTTCTACACTACGATTTTCTAAAATACAATAAGTAATTTTTTATTTGTTATTCTGTAGTAAAAATTTAAAAATCATTGCAACAGTAAATAACATTAAAATATACAGTTTATGTATATACAATAAACAAACATTAACTTCCTATGCCATAATGTTGCAAAATTCATTTTCTGTATATTTTTATATTTCTATGTACTGTTTTTAAGTAAAAACGTATTTACAGCACTTAAGCGATCAACGCAACACCAGTGACCTACCTTTTTGTAATTTAGTAGTTGCTTTTTTAATTTTACCGTGCAGCAAGCAATAAAATGTTACAGCTGGAAAACCTAAATTTTGCAATAAAGTTTACCTCCACATAATTTTCATTTATAAAAATAAAGTTAAACCTAGCAGTTAAAAAAGCAGGCTTTTTCCACGATTATATCATATATAGAGTCTCAATCTAAAAATATGTTTACCTTTATGATCCCCCTTCCACTAAATACTTTTAAAAATTGGAAAACATGCCAATTTTATTTTTAAGTGGACGTTTTGAAGGGTTTGGTGTTACTTTCAAAATTTTAAATTAAAAATATTTTTCGTTTTCATCGAATCTTAGTCATGCTAACCTACCATCAATGCTGTATTTTTCCTCAAGCGTGATAAAATCGATAACTGTGGACCGTTAGGAGGTGGTTTTATAAATTAATTAAAAATATTCTTAATACCATAGAAATAATATAAAGTTTAGTAGTTCCAACTGATTATGCTTACGGATGATCTCGCCAAGGCTTGAACGCAACGTGTGGAAAAATAATATAATGGCATGCAAAACTACCGGACAAACAGATTTTTGTTTAATTTCAATACTTAATAACTTTTTAACCTTTGTATTAATTACTACACTTTTATTGTTATTATTTTTACTATTGGTTCTGCAAAAAGTCCGAAAATATTTGTTACTTTATAGGTTTCAACTTACTAAGGTGTATTTTACTCTAAATTTCTGAACATCCTGCGAAAGAATTTGACTACTGAATTATTTTTATGAGATTTTAGTCTACATATAAATATATAAATATAAATATATATATATATATATATATATATATATATATATATATATATATATATATATATATATATATATATATATATATATATATATATATATATATATATATATTATTTTTATTATATAATATTTTATTAATTTAAAAAATTATTTTAAAACCTAAGAAATTATTACTTTTTTTCCCAAAAAGTTTTTTCCCTTATTAAATTTAAAACCCAAGCTAAATCAAACCAGTATCTGCGTGTGGGGGTATTTGCTCCCACTCGTTTACCAGCACCCGTTCCAGTTTAAAATTCTTTGTAGTTCTCCCTAAGACTTCTTCCTAATTTTTCCCAAATATACTCTATGAGGTTTAGATCTGGACTTCTTGGCCGCCGGTCTAGAACCTGAATATCATCGTTGAGTTATTGCCTAGTCATTCTGGCTATGTGCGGCCGAGCATTATCTTGCATTTGGAAAAAATCCCTATAAAAGGCAAATAAGACCTTGCATGTTGTCTTAAACATTAATTTACCTACCGGCATTAAGGTGCCCCCCTTTTTTAAAATGTTTCCTTTTTCCCCTTTGGAACTTTTTTTTAAACCTTCCTTCTTCCATAATTAACAAACACCAGGCTAATTTACATAAATCCAATCCCAGCATTTGCTGGTATATCGTTTTCCCAATATTATAAGTCGACTAAAATGTCTTTTCATCAGTAATGTATACTCTGTTACAAAAATTTCGGGATGCGGTATACGTAGTTTAAGGCTAAAATTGAACCCTGAAACGACGCCGTTCTTCGGTAAGTAACATTTTTTAGCAGCTTGTCGCCTCTAGTTTTAAACCTTTGATTCTCCTACTAGAAGTTGGTTGCTAATCAAGAAATCCTGTATTATTTACAGCATCCTTCGCTGTTTCAAATAGGTTATTTCCCAAGTATCCCAACAAAGTAGCACCTTGTCAGGGTGGAAAGTTTGGGACGACCGAGACCAGTTCTTCTTTTATTGTTTTATTTTTAAGATAGTTTTCTTATTTTTATGATATAACTTTGCAACCGCACAAATTGACCATCTTTCTTGGATTTTGCACATTATTTAAGACTTTTCAAATGCAGATAGCTGACGCGCCTTTTTATTTTTTACTGACAAGGTCAAAATTTGTAAAACGCCACCAGAAATTTTTAAAAATAAAATGTTTCATTTTTTTTATAACCCATGCTATGTAAAAACCTATAATAAAAATAAGCTTCAAAAGCCGGCTTTACATAAAAATAAGGTAGGTTACCTCTCCTTTTACAACTTGTACGCCTTTTTTATGATTCAACTGTACAACAAGAAAAGACGTCACTCTACTTTCGGGCGTGGAATAGGCATTAAAACATATATAACTTAAGAAAATCAAGATTTCTTAAATTTACTAGTTTAATAAATAATGTGCAAAATTTTACCAACATCTATGTACAGCTATTGGTTACTATTTTACAGACAACTAAAGTGCGGAATTTTTGGTGCAAAAAAAGCGTGATATATTTATAATAAAACACCCAAGCTACTTAAAAATTGTTTACTATTATACAATATTTACAAAAGTTCTATTTGTTTAACTTTACACTTAGCTACCTAAAGCTTCCTTCTCGAATTCATTCCGTACATCATCAAATTCGGAATCAAGACTTCTCCTCACGATTTTATCTACAGATTCTTCGTCTTCCTCTTGTCTCTCTGTTGTATGTCTTATTCTTACTGGTCTTCTTCTGTAGACTCTTCTTGCTTGGTCGTGAGTCTGGGAGTATGTTCTTTCAGTTTGGGTATTTTGGGGATAAATTCTTTCGACCTAAAACAATTAATACGTATGTTTGTTTCATTAACTAATCCGGCATTTTTTGTCACACTACTGTGGTTTGGTGTTTGATTTCGAAAAGCAGTGTTTAAAGAAGCAGTCAGACATATTTTTTGCATGTTAAAATATTTATATATCTAGGTCCTAATAACTAGCTCAGTTTGTAAAGCAAAATAGAAGCCATTTTGCTTCCTTAAATTTAACGTGAAACCATCGGTCTTTTAAAATACGTTGCCTTTTTTATAGAACCAAAATCTGTACCAAAGTTAGCTTCTCTCTCTGCTGTCTTTAAGAAAAAATCTAAAAAATAGCAATTTTTAAGGGGAAAACCTGTAATTTAATCTTAATACTGTTAATTACGACATTTGTAAAATGCCGAAAAACAAACAAAATAGTTTTATAAAACCTTATCGGTGCATTTTTGGCAGAGAAAAGTAGAAAAAACCGATAAAATTATCCTTAAAAAAAATTATGCCTTGAGCCCTTTTAAACTGAAATCAGATCTTCCAAAAAATGATTGTTTTTTAAAGTGTTTTTTTAAATTAAACTAAAAGCAGACAATCGATAAATATTATTTTTTTATTTTGACACATAAAGTGATGTTTTTCAAAACTGACCGGCGTATTAAAACGTTTTACTTTTCAACATTAACGTTGAAAGATAAAACTTTTCAAAACTAGTTACAAAAAGCCCATTTTGTTATTAGTAACACAAAGAAAATATGAACAAATGTATATTTCTACAAGACAATTATTAAATTTTAGATAAGCCAAAACGTACTTTGAATTTGATTTTTTAGGGATCAGACTCGACATTGCAATTTAAGCAGCTTTGTCCACATCCTTTTGAAAACACTAATTCCGACATTTTTTGCTTCAAGGAAAAGTAAAAAAATTTTTGACGCTAACTATCTATGTCACTAAAGATGCCGTTATTAAACAACGCTTAGCAACCGAACTAAATACTGGTTTCGAAAAACTATTATGTTAATTTTCTTGTCTTGTTATAAAATACTTTCATTTAAAATTAAAAAAACAAAACTTGAATGGAACACTTTGGGAAAAGTTCATTTTGTGTAACTCGCGCTACTTTGGAAATCGCGCTCATTACACAAAATAAAACTTTTGCCAATTAATTGCATAACATCACACTTTAAATATTGGGCAGTGATATTCTGGACAAATCTGGGAATCTACTGTAATTATCGTCCAATATGAAATTGGGAAACGGATAAATAAACAGCAAATTCTATTTTAAAATTTGTATATCTTTGCTTTCCAAAAAATTATTGATCATAAACATTTGGGCGATTTTGGCAATCGAATTGGGGGATTTCTCTATGTTGAGTCCTCTATTTTCTCTCATAAAGTTGCAAATTGAATTTTTTTAAAAAATTGGGGGGCAATATATGGTTTTCATTACGAAAATCGGACTTCCTTTTGTCTTTATTTTTAAATGATACTTTTTCGTTAGTAGTAACTCCTACTTTTTTAAGTGATAACTTTTTCACCATTTTATCGTTATAACAAAAACTTTTGGAAACCCCCTTTCAAAAAATTTATCATTAAACCAAAAAATGAAGTCAAATTTTTTTTAATTATCAAATATTTCTCCCCATTGCAAAGACGCGCATTTCTCAAAGTACAATTGTAGGGGATTAAAATAGCGCTGTAAAAATTTCTTTAAATTAAAGTGGGCGTGACGTCACCGGGTGACGTGGATCAAAAAAAAATTTTTTGTGTTTTGGGAAAAAACACCATTAAATCCTTGTGGTAAAAAAAGGGTTTTAAATTTTTAAATGACTTTGCTAGTTATGACATCATAAATAAAAAATCGGTGTTTTAAAGTCAGGACAATAAGACATAAACCTTACCTCAAAAAAAACCCACTTAAAAATCCAAATTTAAAACCTTTAAAACCGTCCTAAAAACATCCAAGAAGCTCGCGAATACATTACAATTACAATCAAGTCCGCTAACCACAAAATAAAAAAAAAACGCTAACTAAATGCTATAAAGAACCATTGTTGTTTGCTTGAATGAGGGTTACTCAATTCGCCCTCCTTGGTATGGCATTATTGTTGTTGATCCACGAAATATAAAATGACATTTAGATGTCATGTACCGCCCATAATCAATTCAAATAAGAAAATTACAGTTAACACCATGAGTTGTCCAAAATATCAGTGCAAAATATTTAAATAGCGATTTTGAAAAAACTACCCGTTGGACCGCGTCGGCCTTTGACATCTTTAAACAACATATAATAAATAATTATTTTTGAAGATCAGCTTTACAACTTAAAAAGGGGCAAGTTTGTGTTTTTGAATTTTCGTAAATATTTAGGCTTTTTCCCGTAAAAAATGCATCAATAGGGTTTGAAAAAAAAGTTTTGTTTTTTTTGCAATTCTTTACAAAAAGTGGTATTTACAGTATCCGAATAAATTACAAGTAAATGGAAATTTTTACTCTAAAAGAAAAGCTATTTTTCAGGGTTTTCTATGTTAAAATACGAAAAAGTTAACTTTTGCAAAGGTCAATTAAAATTTTTGTTATAAACGCACAAAGCAATGCTAAATTGTTTGTAATAGGTTTGGACGGTGGCTTATTCGAGCGGCCATCTATTGAGAGAAAATAAGCTAACACGCTGTGTAACAGAACAGTAATTAGAAATTATTTCTGTGAAAAATAGGCCAAATTCGTTACATTAATTATCATTTTTTTTGTTACATTATAATAATACAATTTTAATTATGTAAATTTTTATTTTGAATGCATATATGTCTTTGTATATCTGTCTGTTTAAAATTAAACATGAGGCGTCCGAATTTGACAAAAAAAAATTATAAAAAGAATGAACACATTGTTAAAGGCTAGTTCAGTGGGTGTAAGTAAGAAAAAAATATGCTATTAACAAATATTTCTAGGCATTTTAATAAACGTACCTAAAAAACGTTAGTAGAGATTGAACGCTGTAAGAACAACACCGTTACGTCACGGTCTCATATGGCAAGCGTATAAACGTAGACGTATGGGGTGTTCTAACTCTAAGAATACATATTTCAATGTCTTATTCTTACCACTAGAGAAAAAACACAACGCAGAAACATGAAATGCAGACAAAATTTATTTAATTCTAGAAAACTAGTCTAGTGTCTAGTCTGTGTTGTTAAATTTTTGAGAAGAAACAATCAGATCGTTCAATTTTTTAATAAAAAATGAATATTTTTTGCATTTCTTGTTATGTGTGGATGTCATAAAATTAAAAATATCATTTAAAAAATTCTAATTTATATTTAACATTGTGTATCCCATGAATTATAGATAAATTTTTTAATCAAAATTTAATTCTTCAAAGTAAGTTTTAAATTTTAGGTATCAAAAAAATTTCCGAAAACCGAGTTAAATAGTCTGGATTTTAAATGCTGATTATTTAGTATCCAAGTTTTAATAAAGGGACCTATAGCTAATTGACAGTAAATCCATTTTTTACCTTTTCTGTAGCTTCTGTAACTTCAGTAGTGGTAGGTCTTACAGTGGTTCTAAAACCCGATGGTAATGGCCTTCTACGATGAGCGGTTCTTCTAGTAACTGCCTCGGTGGGTTCTACATACTCAGCCGTTGTTTTGAGTGGTTGGTCTCGTACCTCTCCTAAACTGAACTGCAAAAAATTGTGTATTTTTAACACAAAAGTTTAAAGATTTTAAGATGTACATTTTTATTTATAGCCAAGGAATGGTTGAAACTATCAAGGCTTTAGACGGAAAATATGTAATATTATTTTTTTGAATAACAAATAACCTAAAGCTTTTTTTACATTTTTATTCTTTCCATAAAAAAGTAAAGAAAATGAAGCGAAACATTCGTTTTTTCTTAACATTTATATTTTTGCTCTGATTTTATCTATAAAATTTTGCTTTTGTGGGAGCATATTTAGTATTAGCAAAAAAGTCTCTAGGCAAAATGTTGTTCTTGTTTTATTTAATTGTGTTGCTTTTATGGCAATTTTGTTCCTGAAATTTTTTACTAAACCAGTCGCCTAACGGCTCGTGGTTTTGTTGTTAATGTCATTTACAAAATTGCCAAGCAACAAACTTTCATACAATTGAAATATTTTGCTGAATATTTCACTCATGTATAAATTTTCCCATAAGACAAGTTAAAAATCAAAAAATTTCAGCGAAAATTTAACATTGCCTAGACAACGTTCCACTTACTTACAAATAGAGAACAATCAAACCTGTTTCTTTGTATTGTCAAATCAGTCAAAAGGGTTATTTGGCATGCACGATGAAGAACTAGATAAAGTTTTTTAAAAACATTTCAGTTATAGTTTTAATTTGTTGCATGAAATTGAAAATTGTATGACAAAAAAAACCATTTTACTAGTATAATACTACCATATTTCTCCATTTTAGAAATATTCTCCCTAACTACCGCTCGTGCATAAAAATTAACCGATAATTTTATTCAGGCTGTTAAACAAATTCCACTTGTTTTTTGAACTCGTGGAATTATAAATAACAAACTTTCATTTTTTAAATTCCCCCGACAATTTTTTCTCTTATGATATGATATTATATACAATAAAATTGTATATTAAAGTAATAAAAACAACATTGTTTGTAAACTTAAGCCATCGAAATTATCTCAATAACCCTCTATAATCTATATGTTAGTTACCAATTCTTTGTGTAGTTGTTGTAGTGGTAGATACAGGCTCCTCACTTGCAGCTTCAACCTTCGTATGCCTAACTACATTTTCGTCACCAACAGTTTCTCTATCAATAATCTCTTTTTCCTCAATAATTGGTCTTCTCCTGGTTATAACCTCTTCAAGACTCTCCTCCTCGGGTTATATCTGCTGCTCATATTGTGCCTCACGTGAGGCCTTTCAATTGTTTTGTACTTTGAGTAATCTATCGACGTTTTGGGCTCAATATTTTTTATTTTTGGTAAATAATCTCCAATGTCGAAAATTTGGATGTTGGAGAGATCTTGGGTTTGACCGCCAGGGGAGTTTTGGATGGCTCCTAAAAAAATTAAGGATCAATATAATATAATTTACAGTATACATGTTTATAAACATTACTAAAGAACTGATTAGTATTGGTTTGTTTTTAACTATTTATAATAATTACATTTTTTTAAATACCGTCTATACAGTTTATAGAGCAAAATAAACTATTTTGGTACCTGCGATTTATCAGCAAACGAAAGTACCATCATTAAAAAAGTGTTGCATAGAACATAAAAAACCTAAAACTGTACCGGGTAAATCAACGATAAAATAAATTAGATTAATGGAAAAATAGAAACTTTTTTTTGACAAATTTTTTTCTTTACCAAGTGATATATGACCACATTCAAAAATATTTTTGATAATACATAGTCTGTCAAAAAATGAGAGGATAATAAAAAGTTTTTTTTATAAAACACCCTGGTGTTATTTTATTTTTGTGTTCTACGCAAAGTTCTTAGACTTTTTCGTTATAGGTGTCCTATGTCTAAACTTAAAAGTTTTTAAGATAATTGCATTTATTTAGAAAAAATTAAAATATACTTTAAATACAGAAATAAGTATAGGACCTATATAAAAAAAGTTTTAGGATGTGGGGTAAAATATAAAAATATTTAAAAATAAACAGGGTGTTTCAAAAAAGCAGTTTTTTTGGTTTCAATTACTTCCGACGTAAAACTTAATTTTAAAGTCAAATGTGTAATATAAATTTTAAAGGTAATATTAATTTTAAATTAAATATTAACAAAAGTAAGCGAACTATTGTTTTTGAGTTATATTTTTTATTATAGTTTAAATTAATTTTGTATCTTTTCTTATTCTCTAAACAACAGTAAGTTTAATCCCATATTACCTATTTATACTACTCTTTTGCTCTTACTTACCCAATGTGCTAAATATTTTTAAATATTTAATAAAAATAAAAATAGTGAATATAAAAAAATTTACGCATAAAAAATCATTTTTTTATAAACAAATACAATTATCTTAAAAACTATCAGGTTTGGATATAGAATACATATAACAAAAAAGTTTTAGAATTTCACATAGAATACAAAATTAAAATAATACACAGAATATTTTATTTAAAAACATATATTTAGCCTTTAGTTTTTTGACAAACCCTGTATAATCCAAAATATTTTAACAATGTGCACAATTTTGTACATATCACTTGGTAAAAAATTGTCCCAACGATTTTCTCATAAAAGGATGGATATTCTCTCCTGCGTTAAAAAACCCATGATAGATATGAAAGCATCTGAATGTAGTAGATTTTGTCACGAGTAGAAGAAAAATATACCTAATTTTAATAATTTGCGATTTATTTTGACTTTTTCATTTGATTTTTTCTTATTATATTACCGCTGTTGTGGAAATATAAGCAAATATAGATAATAGTAATTTCTCTTATAAATAAATCAATTTTTAATTATTATAACTTATAAATGTTTAAAAATATGCCCTTCTTGGATACACATGTTAAGCCTTTTTACAATATTTTCTTGCACGTTCCTTACACCCTTTATTATTCTTTTGCAAGCATACCTTATTTTATTTTCTATATCTTCTGTCGTTGTAGGAATATTTACATAAACACGATCTTTAAGGAAGCTCCACAAGAAGAAATCTAAAGGTGTTAAGTCCCATGATCGAGGAGGCCACCCAATGAGTCCATCCCTACCGATCCATTTGTGTGGGTAAAGATTGTTTTAAAAGTTCCGAACATCCTAATGGTATTGAGCCGAAGCTTTATCTTGTTGAATCCACATTTGTTTTCTTTTAATGTTATCAACTTTTTTAAAAAGCTGTGATAATTTCTTTTGCTAAAAGTTTAAATATCTAAGCCCGTTGGGCCGAAAAAATAGGGAACCTCGAAGTTTTTTAATTCTCAACCTTTAAGGACCAATGGTTTTGGTTTTGAACTTTTCGGCCCCAGAAAGGACTTACTATTAAATAATAATATTATGGTGGTTAACCGCTTCATTAGTAAAAAGTAGCTTTATTAAAAAACATTATTTTGGACAAAAAATTCTGATCGGCTTTTATGGCTTTATTTATTATGGTACAGATGTTTACTTATTCAAAATCACGGTCAAGAAGTTCTTGGTGTAGTTCCATATGGAAAGGATGATATTTGTATTTCACGTGGTGCTATTAGATAGATGGTATTTAAATCATATTAGATAATTCATTTTAAGAAAAAATTCATAACTGTTTGATTTTTATACTTACCAACTGCTAAAAGACAATTTTTCCGCCTTGCCCAATATATGAATCAAATGAATTAATTCGTTTTTAGGAAAATCCATAACTATTTTGTTTTTGTAGGTTACTCACGGCAATAAATTAAACCATTTTTATTTGCTTAATTGACATGTCAAACTTTGACAATGCCTGCATTTTTGTTTAGTCATAGCCAACTTATTTTATAGCGTTAGTGCAATTAAATTGGTCATTTGAGAAACCCCGTAAGTCCAAAAAACACATCTTAGGCACATTTATTTGAAAAACACCGTAACTTCTGTATTATGAGATTTCTCAAATAAATAGCCGACATTTATATTTATTTTAACCTTTAGTTCTATAGTAACAAGCGGCGTTTCTCTGTCAATCGATGCGTCTACAATTAATAATAAAAATAAATCGTAAACTATTAAAAATAGGTATATAATATACTTAATAAAAGTTAAGGGGTTTTGTTTAATCTATCGGATAAAATAAATATTTTCGGGACGTGCCTTTTAAAAAAGAAGAAATTTTTTAAATAATACATTCATTTTGAATGCCCTGCAGCATCTTACTTAAATTTCTTTACATATAACTTTTTTGTCATCCCTATAAAACGTTTGTATTAAATATAAGTATTCCACCTTTAGAAACAATGACGGTACCGTCAATTTTTTTATAAGAGGAAAAACTAATATTTTTCTAAAAAAAATAAAATATTAGAGAAACTACTAGGTTTAGGTATGAAACATTATTAACAACAAAAAAAATTTTAAAAAATTCTCAATTTTTTCTTTTTTTAAGGACTTTTTTGTATTAAACGTTTTCTATAATTCTCCAAACAAATGAGATAATAAACTTAACTTTATAGTCCACAGTACAGGCCCCCCCTGGCAAGTTGATTACCACATACTTTATAATTCGTGAAACTTCTTTCAACAAATCTACCACACTTTTCCTCTGCGACTTTTCTTGATTCCTCCGCTTTTCCCTCGAAAAGCCCTATTTATGGCGATTTCCCAAGGTTCTAAAAGTCACGACCACAACTTTTTTTTAGCTTATGTTCCTGGAAATTTTGTTAAAATGTGAATTTAAATTATCCGACAAAAATTTGCCGACTTTTTCATGTCTACCGCTCGAAACATGCCCCAAAAGACAGGGTATTAAAAACCGATCACCACATAGGTAATTTTTGGAAAATTAATTGTAAATGATTTATAAAATAATATCCTGTGGTTTGGTTTTTCCGCCGCCCGAAATTGGAATTTTGATTAAATTTTTTAAAAAAACAAAAAATTTTTAAAAAAAAAATTATTGTCTGACAAAAATATATCCGCAAATCGTTGGTCAGCCAAAAAAAGAAAAAAAAATTGAAAACTTTTGTACATATATATAATATCCGCTGCTTTACGTACTGATTTATAGTTATCTCTACATATTTAAACTAATTCGGCCTTCTAAGCTAACAATAACTGTCTTGGAGGATGCATTTGAAATCAAATAAACTTAATAAGCGAAGAATAATTATTCAAGAAAGAAAAATTATTGTCACCAAACCGTCATAATGTTTACTTTTAACCCTCATTTGTTTTGTTTTCATGAGTATCCGCGATAATTTTAGTAGGTTTTTTAATGATGTCTTTTAATTTGTACAGTTTTTTAATAAATATATAAAATAAAATTTTTGCAGTTTAAAAGCGTGTTTTTTAATATGCATTTTATCATTACTAATGTTTTACCTTTTTAAAAAGAATTTTTGTAAAATTTTAAAGTTGTGTTTAATAACGTTGCAACACACACAAAGTTTGTGATTCCTTAAACAATTAAAAATCTTTGTTAATGTTACAAATATGCTTAAATTTGAACAAAATTATGCAAAATTAATTTGATTTAAAATAAATTATGTGAGTGTTTAAGGTAAATAAAAAAAAACTTAAAAAATTAAAAAAAAAAAAAACTTAAGATGCCATGTTTTGGTATTGAGGCATAACTTTTAATTCTAAACTTTTCTTTATAACCTTTTGCTGAATTTTTCTAAAAAGGTACTTTACTCCTGTACAATTTTTATATTTTTTCTACCTACCCTGTACTTAACCCGAGACAGTTACAGTGTACGTTGCATTGTTGTTACCATAGAAACTTTTGTGAACCTGATTTCCAATGAAAAGGTGTTAATCTAGGATCCGTGTTTTAATACGAGGTATTACGGAACACTGCAAAAATTATGTTTATGTAGTTTTTATTATTTTTGAAGGAAAAGGCGGACACTAAATTGTCGGACAGGGGTATCACTATTTTCTACAATAAATTTAAAAAAAAAAAAAGGGAAAATTAGGTTTGTGGTCAACGATTTTTTATACCCCGTCAAAATTCCAATTTTCAGCTGTCGGACTGAAAAAATGCGGCTTGAAATTTGTCGGACAAACATAAAATGGTATTTTATAAATTATTTACAATTAATTTTACCAAAAATTACCTATGTGGTGATCGGTTTTCAATACCTTGTCATTTGGGCATGTTTCAAGCGGTAGACATGAAAAAGTCGGACAAATTTTTGTCGGACAAGTTTAAATTCACATTTTCAACAAAATTTGCAGTAGCTTTAGCTAAAAAAAAGTTATGGTTGTGACTTTTTGGAACCTTGGGAAATCGCCATAATATAGGGCTTTTTCGAGCGGGAAAGCGGAGGAATCGAGAAAAGTCGCAGAGGAAAAGTGTGGTAGACTCGTCGAAACGAAGTTCCTCACGAATTATAAAGTATGTGGTAATCAACTTGCCAGGGGGGCCTGTACTGTGGACTATTATGGTTGACTCACCCTGTCCAAATTTTCGTTTTTTTTATATTCTATGCACCATTTTTTAAAAGATGATAGTGATGGTTTGCTATATAATTTTAGGTACCAAAAAATGGTAATTATGGAATTTTATCTACTTAAGCAAAATAAACCATTATTTTAATGAAGGCAAGCGCTGTGCATATTTTAAAGCGAGCGAAAAAGGGTCTTTACTCACTCTGAATAAATTTATAAATAGTGTTGTTTTGGAACCTCTCTTTAAATTTTTCTTTTGCTATATCATACGGAGTCATATATCTAAGTCGGGGAAAGATTCTTTCAACGATTTGTTTCTTAAAAAAGTTAATTGGGGTCTTTGGTATATTAGAACTAATGGGAGTTTGAATTTTCGGCAGAAAGTCTCCAACGTTAAAAATTTGTAAGTTAGTTTGTCTGATTATGCGTCGTTTTGGTGTACTGCCTAAAAATGTCGGTGATTCTAGAGTTTTGAAGAAAAAGTCAGCAACGGATTTCAGGAATTTTTTAATGTTTTTTTTAATTAAAATTTATAAAAATATATATATATTTTTTGTATCTGTGGTTTTCTTAGTTCACAATTTCTTCATAATTTAATTGTGGGGTTATCAAAAACCAACCATGTTTGAGACTTATTAGTCAGCATTCACTATAGTTTAGTCAAGAAGTGTGTTTTAGCATTATTTTGTGCGTTTTTAGTAAAATCTATAATTGTCTTTGGTTAATGGAAATATATTGGCACATTTTGTTTTAAATTGTATTGCCTTTTTATTTATTTCTTTGACAAAAGTTGTTTTAAATTTTAAAAAGTCACGTACTGTCATTATGACAAATAAATAGATGTAGTTTAAAATCTAAGAGGTTATTTTGGTCATTTTATTCTTCTAAGAATTTTAAATTATCCGATGCGCATACAAAATATAAACTTGCCTTGTTCCTCATCGTCTTCTTCTTCCTCATCCTCCTCCTCCTCCTCATCTTCCGGCTCAGGCGTTGTAGACCTGCTTTTACCTTTACTTTCTTTGGGATCTTCAATAAACTTATAACTACTATCACTTCTTACTTTGGATAAAATATTAAGGAATTCTGGTGGATTTGTACTTTTAGGGTCAACGGTAACAGTATCTTGGGTAGTCGGTGGTTCTTTACCTAAAAAGTTACGATAGGCATGATTTTAAATCTCCCATATGAGCTGTTTAAATTACAAATTAATACCATTACTAACAAAGTGATTTTGAACAAAGTAAATAATCTGCGGCTTTAAGTATAAAAGAAACATAATATATATTAGGTTCTGCAACAGCAGATAAGATTTAAGCAGTTAGGCATCACTTATTTAAAAAATAATTTCTAAAGTAAAAATGTTTTACTCAAGTTTTACTACATATTAAAAATTTTTGTTTCTGTTAAAACACTTTTATGAGTTTTAAGTTACTATTACTTCTTTACACACCGCATACCTTTAGATAATGACTTTAACTTTAAAAATAGGGTTTCTTTAAATTTTGGGTTTTGGTACACTTAAAAAAAATTTACCCGGTTCTGGTGTCGTTGGATCTGGTATATACTTATATGTTGGGTTATTTTTTAGTTTCGCTACAAAGTCAAGCAACCCTTGTCCCTCCGGTGGTGGTGTGGCTGTAGCTAAAAGCGGTTTTGTAGTAACCTTCTTCGGAGTTGGATGGGTTGCGTCTTCAGCTCTTTCTAAATATTTTCAGGTGTATCCTTAGAACCAGATGTTAAAATAATAAATTAAAAAAATATAGTGTATATGTACAAGGTGTTCTAAAAATACTTTCCTAGTTTGTTTTATATATAAAAATTTTATTAATATATATCTTTGTGAAGAACAACGTTTAAAATACTTTTTTTTAAAAAATTTAAAAATTTTTTTGTTTCAAATTTGAATTTATTGTTTAAAACTAATTACCGATAAAATATATTATTTAGAATATGATTTGTTAAAGAGATTATTAAAATATATATATATATATATATATATATATATATATATATATATATATATATATATATATATATATATATATATATATATATATATATATATATATTTTTTATATATATTATATTTTTTTATATATATATATATTTTATATAAATATATATATATATATATATATATATATATATATATATATATATATATATATTATTATTATTATTATATTATTATTATATATATTATTATTATTATTATTATTATTATTAATATATATATATATATATATATAATATATATATATATATATATATATATTATATAAAAAATAAATTTAATAATATAATATTTATAAATTTTTAAATAAATTATATTTTATTAATATAAATTATAAAATTATTTTAAAATAAAATATTTTATTATATATTTAATTAAATATAAAATATATAATTATATATAAAAAATTTTTAATATTTGAAAAAGCAAAAAAATAAAAATTTTGAAAATTGTATGAAAAATAGGAAGGGGCTTAAATTATTTTTTTTTTTTTTAATTTTGTTTATGGGTAGGATATTAAAATCGCTTTATAAATCCCTTGTAAAAGGTAATGCTTGTTATGCTGTCACAATGATATTTTAGTCAAGTTTTGAAAATTTTTAAATAACTTATGCATTTATCTACTTCGCGAAGGATAGAAATAATTAAGTACACAAATTTTTAACACCTTGTAACTACAAAACTGCTACTCAAAGCCATGAGTGTTTTTAAAATCGCCTCTTCTTGGAGATTAATAATCTGCACTAAAGTATGGTGGTTTCTATTTTAAAAATTATCGATAACGTCGTATCTAATACATAAGTAACCCTGTATGTTTAAATTTTATGCAAAAAATTCGCAATTTAAAATTACTAATATTCAAGGTAATTTTTAGTGTTTTTTGCTTTTTTAAAAAATAATAAATTTTTTCCATTTACTATGTAAAAATTCTTTACCACCCTGTTTAAATACAAAACTGCCACCTAAAACCACAGGTGTTTTACGTTTTTTAAAAAAACTCTTCTTGGAGATTATAAACACAATAAAATATAGGGTTTTAATCGAAAAAAACGTCGATGGGATATCTACACATAGGGCCCCCCTGTATAATTATATCTTAGGTCGAAAAATAAGCAATTTAAAATTATTATTTACGTGGATATTTTCATTTTTTTTTTTTTCTTTTTGATTGAATTTGTTCCATACTTTATGAGAACCCAATATAACACATATTTTACCTGCTATAAATCTAATATGACGAAATTCGCATTATCAGTTTTAAATAAATGTAACTTAGTATCTAAAAAATAAACTTTTTCTTACCTCTTTAGGTACATCGTTGGTACTTCGTATTTCAGAATCCTCTACAATGGTTTTATATTGATATTTTGTTGGCGGTACTAGCCCCACAACATGTTCAGTGTCTTCAAGAAAATCTATAATATGGTTGATGATTGCTTGGAATAGTTTGGTCGGGGACATTTATATTGGTTGTCGTTCTAAAAGTGGTACTGGTAGTACCTTTTGTTGGTTTTCTGCGGCGTTTAAGGATTTTTCTGTTACCCAGTTTAATATCTGGAGGATTATATGGTTGGTGTGCAATATTATCGTTATAAGAATCAGTATTTTCAAGTTTCGATTGTATATCTTTGGTGACATATCCAAAATTATTAGGATTATGGGTAGTAATATCCACAACTTTTTTGTTTATTGGAAATTGAGTATAATGGCGTTGTTCCTCATAGGACATGGGATATCGAGCATTGTAGGTCTTTTCTGTAGATTCTTGGTTTTGAGTTGTATGTCGGTGAATCGAATTCTAAAAATTAATATTTTTTATACATAATTATAAGTGAGAATATGGCTAAATTTGAAAGAGTGACTTCTTAGTAAATTTTAGTACAAAAAAAGAAATTGAATGTCTTTGTAAAAAATGAATTGTAGTTTTCCCAAAAAAAAAAAATTTTCCCCCTACGGGTGCGGAAAGTCCCTTTTCCCCCACGCATTTAGTCCCAAAAGTTGTTTTTCCCCGCACGGCGTGCGGAAAAGAAAACTACTCTAAAATCTTACAGGAAAAAAAAGATTTATATGTTTTGGTAATTGTAGGTTTTTTCCATGCAATATACGAACCCAACGCTTTTTTTAGTTTATTCTCTTTTTTGTTTTTCCCTTCAATTTTCTATATTTAACAAAAAAAAAAAAAAATTTTTTTTCAATTATCCTGTATAATAATAAATATTTTGACAAGTCAAGCAACAATTTTAATCTTGGTGAGTTAAACACATGTCAGATTTTTTTTCGTTTCCATATAAACAAGCAATTGCACAAATAAATTTTTAATACAAACAAGCATTTTTAATGAAAAGGCGTCATAGTATTTTTTTTTAATTAAATAAAAATCCGACAAAAATAATTATTTAAAATTTGTATTTCCCCATGAGGAGGGACCAGATTCTATCCGGATGCAGCAAATCCGTAAGTTTAAAATTTTTTACCAGCAAAATCTCGTAAAAATATGAGAATCAATATAGTCATTTTTAAAACTGGTGCTCCAGCAAGGGGCAAAAATATTAAAGAAGAAGTGTTCTTTTGGTATTTTGCGGATTTAAAAAAAATTAAACCTAAAAATTTATGGGGGAAGTATTCTATGTTAAAATGTGTCCTTTAAAGTGAAAAGGGAAACCCCTTTTTTTTTAAATTATATTTTAAGCTAACATCACTACTTAAACACCAAAACGTATCCGGCCAAAAAAAACAAAAAATTTCAGCAAAGAAGAAGTTTCAAAAATTCATGAAAGAAGCACCTGATAATATTTACCTTCTAATAAAAGTTTCTACAATTTTTGGATTAGCCGGTGCTTGTAGGAGAGATGAACTTACCAAAAAAAAAGATTGATGACATACAGGAAAAATGAAAATTTGATAGTGGTGAAAATTTTGACGTAAAAATTAAAAATTCCAGAATTTTGTAGGGGGCCGGAATTAATTTTAAATATGCAAATTTTTTAAAAAAATACCCCACACCGACGTTTTTTGTCCCCCATAAACAAGGAGCATGCAGTACGCAATTTTGGGAATAAATTCAATAGGTAAAATGCCTTCAAAAAATTGCTGCATAAACCCAAAAATTTTAAAAAAAAAAGAAGAGTACACTGGGCATAGTTTTCGTCGATCCTCTGCGACTATGTTAGCGGATTCTGGGGAAGGAATTCCAATGTCAAGCGACTTGGGGGCTGGAAATAACGGCTGAGCTGGAGTACATTGATGAATCCACAAATCAAAAAAAAAGGATATGTCGAATAAAATATTGACCATGAACAACTCCCCCTGAGCTAAGTCCCCTTTTTTAAACCTTTCAATAAAAACTTCCAAGCCACCCGCTAAATAAATTTTTGGTTTTTTCAATTAATTTACAATATGCTAATAACTGTTCTTTTGTTGTAAAATTTTTAACAAATAATTCCCCCCCTTTTTAAAAATTTGTAGTAGTTCTTTCCCGATTAAACAAATTTAAAAAAAAATATTGGGTTTAATATTGGTATTATCTGACGCTCGTAGGAA
>JAHBCN010014432.1:0-20000 GCA_019359885.1 Listronotus oregonensis
CTGTCAGTGTTTGCCCTCCCATCATCTCAAAGCAAAATTCCTGTGTCGTATTTCGTTTCCGTCTTTTAATTCTTGGTGTCTTTCGTATTTAAAAAACGTGGTATTTACATCTTTTAAAATTCGAGATATTGTGGTGTGGTCTTGTCCAGTAATGCCCCCCCAGTTGTCTCGTGTTTAATGTTTCGGCCTCCCTCTACACAAAGTATCACGTCTAAATCCCTCTCTTTTGTACAATTTGTCTCTGATTTTCACTCCTTTTTCCCACATTTGCAATTATTGATTACTGTGCCTGTAGTTTCAATTTTTTTTTTATCGTCCGTTCTATTGCGTTTTTTTTTGGGTTTTTGGGGCCTATTGGGAAAATAGGTTTCAAACATGTCCGCTACTCTTCGATAACTATTTCCTTGATAAAACCATTTTATAATAGTATTTTTTTTTTTTTTTGGGGATTTTTTTCCCCTTATTTAAAAATGATGTGACAGTGATCTGACAACTTAAGAGTAAGGGGTTTAAAAAAATTTTTTTCTGGTATTTTATTAAAAACTTCTAATAATACGGGGCCCGTAAGAAGATTTTTGTAACTTATTTTAGCTTTTTTTTAGCGGGCGGACTGAGAAGAGCTGAAATTTGACCCCGGGTCAACTTTTCGTGTTTTTTAAAAAAAATCCTAAAAATTTTTCTTTTAAAAATAATTGGGGGAAACCCAATTTTGGGACCACTTTAAAAATTTAATAATTTATTTAAAATATATATTATATATAATATATATATATATATATATATATATATATATATATATATATATATATATATATATTTATTATAATAATTTTTTTTTTTTTTCAAAAAAGAAAAAAAAATATCGTCTGTAGCCCCCAAAAAGGGGCAACTTTATTTTAAACCGAATAGTAGAATAACATTGAATCCGTTAAAAAAAAAAGCAACTTTGGATTATATAAAATTGTAAAAAATTAAACACGCCACTGAATGCTACGTAAAATTATACATGAATACGCCATTTTTTTCTGTTTTTACTAAAAAACGAGATACAAAGATGTGCTAAAATCGTCAAAATTTAAAAAACACCCTGCAGCTTTGAGACGAATCAGGTAAGCCGCAATCTGCTTTTACCATTACAGTTGTTTCAAAAATCGGACTTGAGAATGTGCCATCAAATTTACCCCTTGTAGTGTTCCCAATACCCTAAAACTCCATCGAAAAGGCTCCACCCTGTACATATTAGCTAATATACATACTATAGGTTAAACAAAAGAGGATGAAGGATTTTGGAGGATGGTTTCTGGGGTTTCTAAATTAATTAATTATAAATAAATAAATAAATAATTATTTACCTTCAGCACTAGGATTCTGTAAAAATATAAGAAAAAAGAAAGTCAAAAAAAGGATCGCTTGTCCTTGTTGCCCTTCAAGGTAACTAATAAGTTTATACTGTTGCGAAAGAGATGCAGAAAGGAAGGTCAAAACTATTGCTTAGCAAATCGAAGCACACTATATGATTTAATAGAAACGCTATAAACTTAGACACATTTTTTCAAGGTCAACCCGCTTGATTTACTCCTTTATCTAGTCCTCCATAGATTTACAATAAAGCCCGAATTATCCTCATTTGTAATAACGTCATCCATGTTCATTGTGCTGGAATAGGATGCACATTTCCAGTTTCTTTTAAACGGGTTGTCAAACGTCGAAACACTTTTTTATTAATGGCAAATTGTCTCGCCGCAATAGAGGCATTTGAAAAATTTTTAAAATAAACGGAAAACATATCGTATGCCTTGATGGTGGAATGAGACATAATTTAAAATTACCTAATAACGATTAACAACACCACTACTAATAATAATAACGATGAACTGCGATAAACAAGAACTAAATTTAAAATTATCAGGTTTGAAAAACAATGCAGTTGTCATTTTTTTGACGTACCTGTTTTCTGTGATTTTTGACGTCCCGGCACTCTCGATAAAAACGCCGCGTTGTTTATCTGACAGCTTAAAATAGCAAAGGATACGAGTATTGCAGGTTTTCGGCAATAACTCGAGAATTAATTAAGATATCGATATGCTGTTTTCACCAGTTTCTTTAATTTTTCATGCTCTTTTTAATGAGCTTATAATAATACCATTGTATTTAAATCTGATAAGGTCGTCCTCCGGCGAGCATCTTCGAGAATCCCTCATCATAGCTTTCGAAAAAAATACTTCTATAGTGTACTTGACCTCGAGAAAATGCTGAAAATTATTTTTAAGTTTCTAAATCTGTTCCTAGAGGGCGTAAAATTAAGAACAAAATTAAAAACACGGATTATTTAGGTATTTTTCATATTAATTTATATCGTTGATATTTTTCACAAACTATAAATAGAGAACTTTTTTCTTTTAAGCGTTTTCAACCTGTCAAATATAGGGAGGGCGGAGGAGCATAAAAGTACATTAAAAAATATTGAATAATCTCTTTTTGTTTTGTTTAACCGATTTTACAAGTCCGGGTTTCGTTTGAAAAAAGAGTTTTTTTTACCAGGGTTTAAGAAAAATATTGGTATAATAAATTTATTTTTGTTTTATCCCCAGAGACTGATTTGTGTCAAGGTTATATTTGTAATTTTTTTCGAAAATTTTAAATACAATGGTATTATTATAAACCCATTAAAAAGAGCATAAAAAAGTTAAGAAACTGGTAAAAACCTTAATTCGATATCTTAATTAATTCTCGAGTTATTGGCGAATAACTGCATTACTCGTATCCTTTTCTGTTTTAAGCTGTCAGATAAACAACGCGGAGTTTTTATCAAGAATGCCATGACAGAAAAACATTTCTTTCTCTGCAAATATTAAATAATATCAATAATATCCAGGCATTTGAAAAATTCTTAAAATAAACGGAAAACATATCGTATACCTCGATGGTGGAATGAGACATAATTTAAAATTACCGAATAACGATTAACAACACCACTACTAATAATAATAACGATGAACTGCGATAAACAAGAACTAAATTTAAAATTATCAGGTTTGACAAACAATGCAGTTGTTATTTTTGACGTACCTGTTTTCTGTGATTTTTGACGCCCCGGCATTTGAAAAAAAACGCCGCGTTGTTTATCTGACAGCTTAAAATAGGAAAGGATACGAGTATTGCAGGTTTTCGGCAATAACTCGAGAATTAATTAAGATATCGATATGCTGTTTTCACCAGTTTCTTTAATTTTTCATGCTCTTTTTAATGAGCTTATAATAATACCATTGTATTTAAATTTTTCGAAAAAAAAAATAAAACCATTTATAACTTTGACACAAACGAGTCTCTGGGGATAAAACAAAAAAAAATTATTATACCAATATTTTATCTTAAGCCCTGGTAAAAGCACTTTCAAACGAAACCTACTTTATTAAAATCGGTTAAGCCGAAACAAAGTTATTTAACTTTTTTCAAATGTACATTCGCTCCTCCCCCCTCCCTATATTTGACAGGTTAGGAAAAAACGCTTAAAAGAAAAAAGTTTCCTTATTTTACATAGTTTGTGAGAAAACTATTAACGACATAAGATAATATGGCATATTTTTAAAAAATCTGTGTTTTTAATTTTGTTCTTAGTTTTACGCCCTCTAGAGGTAGAATTAGAAACTTGAAAATAATTTCCAGCATTTTCTCGAGGTCGATTTTACTATAAATATTTTTTCCGAAAGCTATGCGATGAAGGGTTCTCGAGATATCACCGGAGGACGACCTTCTCAGGACACCCTGTATAAAATATACATAAGCTGTTAAAATAGTTATTTTTTTAACTCTATTCAGAGTTGAGAGAGTTAGAGAGAGTCTTGTCAGAGGTTAAGAAGTAGACTGCTTAAAAGATATACCAAACGATATTATAAATTTAAAAAACTGTGGTATCACTATACTGTTCCCCTGCAGATGCCGTATAGATTATTTAAACTAATTGCCCCAGACTTCATTATTTCATAATATCGATATCAACAAATTACAGTTTGATAATAATCTGTTTACTTTTATAATAAGCTGACGTTTTTTAAACCCTGTTATATAAAAATTAAAATGAAAGAGTATCAATTACGGCATCTAATTTTGTTCTGATTAAAATTTAATGTTGGGAAGGCACGCGAGTGGATTGTTCTATAATAGGTCCAATTATCTTTTACATGCCAGCCCCAATTTAGAATTTTGATTGTAGATTGGTTTATAGAAAACGACTTGTCGATATAATTCGTAACTAGATAAACGGTTTTATGTTTTATGGCAAAATATTATTATTTGATTTTAAGAAACTGTACTTAGTGCAATCTCCAATATAGTACCGGGTGGTGCGACGCCGAGCGGAACATAGGAAATCCCATGTAAATTTTAAGGGGTTAATTATTGTCTCCCCTGTACATTTTAGAGAAAAAATGTAAAATAACTTTTTGAAGAGACCAATCTAACAAACCCTCGTGCCAAGTTACAAAAAATTTTAATAAGCGAATCTTGAATTATTCAATTAAATGTAATTGCAAAATTACCAAATTTTCGGTTCAGGTAAAACCAAACAGCCACTAGCAAACAAGTTGTCATAAGGCTTTGTCAAATCTGACGTACATCCGAATACCAGGAATGTTTTTTTTTCGTCTTATCAATCTCACAATCATTACATTCAAAGTAAAAGACACGTTAACATTATTTTTTTTATGAAACCTTTTATTTAATGTGACAATTAAGTTTAACTAATTACAATTATTACTATCGATCATTAAAAACATATTTTTTTCAAACTAGAATTTAGTTAAATCAATAGCAGTATCTGAAATAGTTTCAATTTATTTTTCCATTAAGCCCATATGGTCCATTTCAACTATTAAACGTATTAGAGAAATAGAAAATAGATCAAAAAAAAGAGAGAACTGAACTTAATATTTTACTAGGTATGAAAAAATAAAATAAAATTAAATACAATAACTTTTTTAAAAATAATAGAGAATTACATAAAAACATTAATTAATCAAATGTTCAAACAACCTCCCATTACCAACTTAACAATATCCCAACCGATCATAAAATTCATTTCTAACGTTGCTAAGTTGATATGTATTGCGAAATTTTATTACATTCTAACGAAATAGCGTTTTGTAGCTGGTTTAGATACTTAAATTGTACACTTTTATAAATGACACTTATTAAGTAACCCCACAGAAAGAAGTCATTCAGTAAAAGTTTAGGTGACCTGGGTGGCCAAAGTATCCGGTACCGTGGACCAATAATATTGCCCTTAAAAGCATTTTCCAGGTACTCTCTTACCAAACAACTTCTTCCAAAGCGGGTCAAATTTTATTTTGAAATAAGTCCAAATAGGTTTCTGCTGTCAGGTTATAGTCCATAAAAAAGGGTCCAATGATATGGTGTCCGATAATTCACACGAATACATTTGTTTTTTGGGGATATTGTGTCCGAACAAAGCAATGTTCATTTTCTTGGCTCCAATACCGGCAATTCTAAACATTTGGTTCATTGTTGAGGGTGAATGTACATTCATCGGTAAAACAAATATTTCTTAAAAAATTCCTATCGTTATTTGCTCTTTCCATCATTTCAAAACAAAATGCCATTCTTTGCTCTTCATCTCCTTCCTGCAACTCTTTATGTTTTTCGCATTTATACGAATAATATTTGTGTTTTTTAAAGTGCGCAATACCGTTGTATGATGTTTATTTACCTCTTGCCCTAGAACCCTCGAACTAACCATTGTGTTTTAGTTCACACTCAGTAGAATATTAAGATCTCTGTTCTCTCTTTCTTTGGCTCTATTTTCGATATCCTGAGTTGAACATTTACAATTATTTATTACGGTACCTTTGGATTCGAACTAAATGCCAATACGTTAAATAGTTAAAATGGACGGAATGGGCTTGGTGGGAAAATAAACTGAAAACATTTCAGATGCTGCTCTAAAACTGTTTCTCGAAAAATGCCACTTTATTATGGATACTTTTTCGTCGATTGAATATTTTATATTTTTTTTCAAATACCGACTGTCACTGATTTATTGACACTTTTCCTCATGTCAGGGACAATATTCATTTTACTGGTGCCTGTTTGGTTTTATCTGAACCGAAAATTTGGTAATTTTGCAATTTTATTCAAATCTATAATTCAAGATTCGCTTTTTAAAACTTTTTGTGACTTGGCATGAGGGCTTGTCACATTGGTCTCTTTAAAAAGTTATCTCACATTTTTTCTGTAAAATGTACGGGGGAGCTAATAATTGATCCCTTTAAAATTTACATGAGATTTCCTATGTTCCGATCGGCGACGCACCAACCGGTATACACTTTTAGTAAGTTTAAAATAGCCATTTAATGAACAAGGGTACTAATAAGTGCGATTAATGATCAAAGCTATTTAGGATTGAGATAGATAATCCCCAATTAATGCCTGGCTTAGTTAAAATATTTTTTCTGCCACCGTTTTGTTATTAAATTTAAAAAATCATATTTTTTAAATTATTTTTTAGGGATATATTTTAGTTTTAGGCAACCAACTTAATGTTTAAATGGTTGTTATTTAAATGGCAGGGTTAATAATAGATTTAGGTTTGTTTTGTATATATTTAGTTGCCTTTACATTAACCGTTTATTAATAAAAAATCATGCATAAGGGCTATTAACAAATTATTTTTTAAACGCAAAAAAAAACAATTTTTACTAAACATTATTAATACTCCTAGCGGCCATCAATAAATTACGTTAAACTAATTTCATAATTTTTTTTACATGTAATATCACAAAGCTAATGACTCCTCCCCTACAATGTCACAATCCTCCACACCCCTACCCCCCTTAAGGTGTGACGTAATTTAGGACTGGCCTCTTATTAATTCATGATTTTCTATTAATAAACAATTATAGTATACGCAACTAAAAATTTTAATAGATTCTTGTTTGTTTTATTCGCCAGGAAAGTTTGTATACAATCGGGTTGCTTCGGTCCTAGTGCCGAAGTCCGGGGTATAGCGACTAAGTGTGCTCAACCCCATTGAGCTGAACTTGAAGATCGCCTGGAACCCCAAAAAACAAAAAAATTAAACACTCATGTACGTTTCGGTGGCAAAGTAATTATAAATAAATAAGTTCCAAGAAAAAAAGAAGTGGTCTAGTACTAACAAAAAGCAATTATTACAGTACAATAAATAAAATGATGTTCGGTGTTTAAAAAATGTAATATTAAAAAAATTGAGATCGTACGCTGACAAAGCCCAAATAATGTTCTATAGGTAATGCCTGAATCATAAGATTTAATAAGCCCTTGTTATATAAAAGACATGTAAATTTTTAAATTATTACTCCTTATCGAAAGAGACAAAGCTTTTGAAAGCCTGTACTTATTATCTACAATAGAATTTAGATCAAAGATTGAAAAATGCAAACACGAAGTTAAGTTACAAATTTCATTGGCGGCGAAAATTTTATATTCGAAGGGACAAACGATATTAAATGATTTATAACTACATGCATTTGTATCATTTTGTATATAAAATACACATGCTTTTGTACCAGCTGATTTTATACCAACGGGGGTCGAAGTCTCACATAACATTTTATAAGTATTATTTAGCTGATTTAGTCGCTTTTACGGCTAAAAACTGTAAAATTAACATTTTTGAAATATAAATACATGCGAAAAATTAAATAATACTTTCTATTTCATATGCAGTTATATGCAGGTCAAAAGCTATGCATGTTATATTAAGTCTTTATTAAGTTGTTAAGAAATTTAAACCGCGCAAAAAGATCAATATTTGACACAAATACATTTACAAAAATCCCTTTTTTGACTTTTCTGCATAGGGTATAAATGCCAACTATTTTTTTCTTTATTTTTAAATAATTGTGGGTAGCATATATTTTAAGGTTCATTCGTGGCTAAAACATAAAGCTTGTAACGCCAAAACTAAAAAAAAATATATTTCTTTAAACAAAGCCTTCCACTCCATGAACAATTGAAAAACATCTAGGTGCCAATTTATTTTATTTGTACAAAAATATTACTTTTCTTTTTATTTTTCTTTAAAAATTAAAAACCAATAGAAATTTAAAACTATTATTTTTTAATTTTAATATCAAAAAGTTTATTTCGCCATTGGGTTGGTAATGCTTTAAAATCCTATCTCACAAACTTTTATGTCTATATTTTAAGTAGGTATTTGTGTCTAGGTAAAGTTAGTGTCATTATAACGCTAACCAAAATCAATGATGTACAAAACGTAAACATTGATACATGTCGGTTTGTGCAAGCTGGTGGTCCATCTAAGTGTTGTTGTTTGTTGATTTTTTTAAATTTTGGGGCCGTCCACGAAGGCTTTATTTTTTTTTTTTATCTTTGTGACAACTCACGGAGGATTTGCATATACATATATACTATATATACTAGACATATACATATACTACACTATATATACAAACATAAATTACTAATAGCTCTAACAGAGTACCGTGAGTGCCGGGTTTTCCGATGTTTAACCCACATCTTTTTGGACCCAGTTCCGTCAACGCTGCCCAAGCACTGAAACATGCAAATATTGCATTTCACAGCACCTTTTAGACAACGCGGTAGTGCCACCACGGACGTTATTTTAAATAACTACTACCTAAATATGTCTACCCGGCGGGGCTGGGATTCGAACCCGGATCGCCGGCGCGGCGAGCCGAGGCTCTGACCACTACGCTACCGGACAGACACGAAGGCTTTAAGCCTAAGTACAGAGTCTTTGATTATATTTATGTGGCGTCTGGAGCCTTTATTTGTGAAGATAGAAAAAAATGTTTTTTTTTAATTGTAGGTTTTTTTTCCAAATGATCTTTTGAAATTATCAGTAAAAAAATATTGCATTAAAAAAATGGAAAAATATGAGCAACTGCAACTTTTTTAAATGGAACACCCTTTATATTATGGGCTACAACGAAAGATCTTTTTTTCTGATTTCAAATATATATACAATGATGATATTTGAGTAAACAATTTTTGAGATATTTCAGCTTAAATTATAAATAAATTGGAAAGAAAATCATATTAGTATCAAGAAAGCCATGGAAACAATAAAATTGTTATGTTGTTAAGTTTTGTGAGGGTTTTTCTTGGACCAATAATGTTTATTCTTGCGATTAAACATTCCTGCTAAAGAGAAAAAAGACTCGTTGGTTAATATAATTTTATTTAAAAACTCTGGATCCTGCCGCATAAGCCTAGCTATTTCCAGTGCATACTCAGGTCGGTCCTGCATGTTTTGTTAGGAAAGATTCTGGACTGACCTAAATTTATAGGGATAAAATTTATAAAATTTTAAAGTTGAATAAATATTGCATTCTGTTTTATTAAGTTTGTATGTCGCATCCAAGATTGATATTTTAGGATTTTCAAAAATTGTTAAAAGTAGTTAGTGCTAGTCCAACAGAAAAAGTATAATAATTATTCTGAAAAAAACGAGTATAGCCAAATCTTCGTTTTTATTTTATGGTACAGCCCTTTTCTTTATTTTTAAGCTTTTCCGGTCACTAAACTTTCTTAATCCATATAATCCATTATTGTTGCCATTAAAAAGAGGCACAATAGCGGTTTTTTGTTCTTCTAAATAGTCCATCGACAAGAAAATTATTTTTAATAGTTAAAATGATAAACTTTAACTTGCTACAATATCGAGACGTTAAATTCGTTATTACAATTTTATTGTTTCCATAGCTTTCTTGATACTAATTTGTTTTTCAATTTATTTATAATTTAAGTTAAAATATCTTAAAAACTGTTTACTTAAATATCTAGTATCAAGTATATATATTTGAAATCAGAAAAAAAGATCTTGCGTTGTAGCCTATAATATACAGGGTGTTTAATTTAAAAAAGTTGAAGTTGCTCATATTTTTTCATTTTTTTTTAATGCGATATTTTTTTAATGATAATTTTAAAAAATAATATTAAAAAAACCTACAATTTTTATAAAAAGATTTTTTTCCATCTTCAAAAATAAAGGCACTAGATGCACGTAAATATAATCCAAGACCCTGTATAAACGCATCCTGAGTGTCTTGATAACAATGTGTGTAATTTCTTGATTTTGCAACAGCCTGTGGACATATGACATGCTGTAAGGTAACTGTTAATGTTCCTAAAGCCGTAGCCAGGAATAATTTGGGAAAAGGGTTAGTGTGTCTGCAAAATCGGGTAGTCTTTTGGGGTACTACATATAATACTAAAAGATAATAATAAATAACCCAACTAACATTTTTTGTTTTATAATGGTAACGTTTCGATTACCTATTTTATAAAACCAAAAAACCTATCAATGGTTTGCGAAACGTTTTCGTTACTCTTATAAAACCCTCATAGCACTTAAATGAAGAATCTTATAAAGGTAACGGTGACTAAATTTTAGCACTATATAAAACCTTTACTTCCATTTATTTGTAACTAAGAGGTTGTCATTACCTTTATAAACTATAAATAAGTTTTATAGCGGCAAGGAATACATTTTCGTTACCACTATAAAACCTTAATATTCCTTATAAAAACCATTATAAACTTCCTGACCTACAGTATTTATAAACACCAAATAAAAAAAGCCCTCTTTAAGCTTCATCTCCTATAAATGATGTAAACGTTTGTTTACAATATGATCTATTTCAAGTCATTGTCATTATTATTCTGCTTCCACTCTAAAGTTGACAGCAATGGATTTTTACTTTGATATTATCAAAATGGCGTATTAAATAGTTATTGTAACAACTTAAATACTCTGAGAATTTTCTATGAGGACTTATTTTTACTTATCGAGTACTTTTACATTTTACCCTTCCTTAAACTAAAGCGTTAAAAGTTAAGAACGGTTTAGAATGTTTAACAAAATGTCAGATTTTAACAGGTTGCCTACTAAAATCATTGAATAACAATGACAATGACGTTTTGTTAAACATTCTAAACTGTTAAGTCCATTACTAAATTTAACAACGCGATCATCACTCGGCCGTTAAAGTACTAAGATCTAAAATTAGACCTAGTTCTTTTTTGACTGGGCAAGTTTTTTACTGATTTGTCTTAATTAAAGAGTTATATACAGGTAAAATTTTCAAAAAATATATATTTTTTTAAAGCTCATTTTCGTTAAGTATATATGTCATAGTCAAAGGTCGATATGCAGTCTCTTCGCGGAATGACTGGTTTATCCTAGGTTCCCCGAAATAAATTCCAATTTGATTGACTAAAGTATTTTTAGTCAAACCTAGAAGTTCCTAACTTTTCAGTCAAACGTCGAAAGTAAAATAATCTGTTTCGGGCTTTGCCTAGTCGATTCTAGAAGCCACTGACAGACTCGGTCAAACGTCGACTGTACTTGTAACACATTTAAATAAGTTTATACTTGCGGTAAGTTGTGGTTACTTTTGGTTAGTTGTGGTTAGTTGTATATGTAAGAGATCTGACGTATTGTGCAATTCTAAATGTCATAATTTAACTATGACAATATAACAAGAATAAACATTAAAATAAAAAAATCGTGTTATTACATCTAATTTAACAAACTGAGATTTTCTAATACCTAATTCAAGTTTGACTGGTTAAACCCCGATTTCATTAAATTGAGTTTTGACGTTTGCCTGACCAAATTAGTTTCTCCTAGGTTTGACGAAAATTCTTTAGTCAGAGGCCGAAAAATTTCATTTGTTTGGGCTTTGACTAAGACTTCGAGTCAGACCTAAGGATTGACTAGTCAAACCTAGGAACGCCGGAGCTTCGCGGATTGACTATAACATATATATTTAAGTACACACAAAGACCATTTCAAGTCAATCCGCCAAAAATTTTTAAAGCTACACGCACATTAACTGCTGCCATTCTACTACATATGAAATGCTTTTGAAATTTTAAACGCTCTTTTCTCAAAAGTGTGTTTCAAAGGTCGGTAAGCAAGATTTCTTGGAAACGGTTCAACCGATCTGTCTTAAATTTGAAAAAAGGCTTTTTAGGTATATTTTTTAGTAATAAATCGAAGGTTTTTTATAAACAATATAAAGCTTAAAACGACTTTTTGTTGTGAGAAACCGCCGTTTAATCAAAAATTATTATTTTGCTTATTCTCTCGATTAATAAATTGCTAAACAAGTGCGTTATTCTCATAATAACTTAAGGGTTGTTTACATATGAAATATACCATAAATTAATATATTACATACAAAATATTCCTAATTCATTTCAATTTCTTTTAACATTTTAGGTTTTCTTCTCTCCCCAACATTTCTGTGAAATCTAACACCTCTCTATTTCCCTAATATTAGCTTACATTCCGCAGAAACGTCATCAATCGTGATTAACAAATGCGTCCTCCTCCATTGTGGTTGCGAAGCCATTTTTCATCCTGTCAGTAGCAGGACCGACGCTTTTTCCGAGTTTTCATCAAGTTTATATCACATAATCAAAAAAATGGTTTTTCTTCGCAGGTGGCAGCCTTTGTTGACGTTTAAGATATATCAGTTAATGCAATATTTTAAAAGTCAACCTGATAAAATTTAAGATAAATTGTTGTAGTTAATGGGAAAGTTCGCACAAACATAGGACTGTTTTAAATTTTTTAAACTTAAGTTGAAACAATGATTTTTTTAGTTACAACTACTTTCTACTTTAAAACTTTTTAACGTTTTGGCAGGTGTTTCGTGTCAATTTTTAGTAATAATTTTTTTTACAAGATTACTTTTAAAATAACACACAACAAAAATAAGCAAAAGGCGATTTAAAACAATGTTTTTACATCGTTCTGGAAAAATAAAAACAACTGTGCCTTAATATTTAAAAGTAAAAAATAAATTTAATTTATTGTAGAAAAGGTCTAATAATAATGTATTTTGAATGATAAAATATTAGTATCTATAGTGGTATTAAATAAATAATTAATAGTAGTTACCACTTATTTAAGTTAATTAGCAAATTATTATCACTATGAACTTTATTATTCAAGTATTTAAGTTCCACAAGTTGCAATCCCAATGGCCAACACGATTTCCGGACTTAAACCCCTGGACACCGAACAAGGACAAGACTAGAAGTTCCACTCTAAACTTCTTACACCCTTACCGATCCTGGGGTGTTCTAGGACCCAACGATCGATAATTTATACGGGTCATAGTTAGAAGGTACGGCGAACGCGACGTACCAGGGCGATCTAAAATTTATAGTATTTATTGGGTTTTATATTACATCATTGAGATTAACATTTATTATAAATCCTGAAAATAAAAGTTTGTTCAGTTGACGGTTGTGGTGTTAAGCAAGGCGCTGGAGTTTTACTTTTTCGTTTTGCGAAAGATGAAGCTACATAAGATAATTTAATTATAGATATTATTATAAATTACGGTTTTACCTTAGACGAAATGTAATTTACTAGATAAACAGATTACATTATTTTGTATATAATTCTTTTGGTTTTAAGATTAATATTGTTCTTTTAATTTGTAAAACAACACATAAATTATAAATATTATACAAACATTTATTTCAGAAAAATCGGATATAAGTTATGTGGAGGGAGTGACCCAATTATTTTAATAATTATGGCGTTCTCTCCTAGATGTTTGCGATAAAATTTACGCTTAGGAATTCATCTAGAAAATTATCTATATTTCGCCTGTGAGTGTCACTTTTAGCCACTGGGTAGCTGTAAGTCTGTTCAGTTATATAGATTTTAATATTTTACCTTCTAAAGCAATTATAACCGCAAAATTCATTAAAATCGTAAATTACGTTCTTGATTTATTGAATTCTTGCAATTTAAATTTTTTTAACACGTATAGGGGCACACAAAAACAAAAAATAGAGCTTTTAAAAAAATTTAAAACAGTACTAAATAATTGAAAAGTTATTAATCATGATGGAAAATGCATAACCAACCAAATGAGATTTCTTTTTGGTTGAAAATTAAAAAAAAATCAACCAAATTATTGTGGAAAACATTGAAATCCAAAAAATATTCTTTTTGGCTCACCAGAAATCTGAATCAGGACTGTCTTAAGAATTTTTGGCAAATTAGAAATTGCTGCGAAAACTCAAGGAATCCGACTCCTATACAAGTTTGTAGAGCGTTTAAAATTTATCAACTTTTAGAAATTTAAATCACATGAAGTGTGGCAACTATACTAATGATTTTTTTAAAGTTTTATTGGACTTTCGTCCAGCCATGATGGCAGATAATTGGGGACAATTTACTGATGATCTTTTATGTACAGAAAGTCAAACTCCCCAACATAAATTAACAATTTTGACTACAGATTACTGAAATCTTACTTCCCCAGAAGGCAACGCTTTAGTCTATGTAACTGGATATTTGATAAAAAAAACGTTTGATGCACCATTCTTGCGAGATATATACTCAATTTAACAATGATAATCATTTGGACAAAAAGCCAACATTATTTTACAAAGAAAAAGCTTATTTTAATACAGAACAAAACACCATTTGGTGGTGTAACTAAACCTTCTTTTTCATTTGTTATTTATGGGAAAAATTTGGAAAATATTTTTATGGAAAATTTTGACATTTCAATCAATTGATCGGGACAAACTAAAAAATATGTTATTTAAGGTGCCTTTTGCACATCCTTGTAAACATTTCCCGAAAGAGTTTTTGCTATCTCTTTACACTAGATTACGCCTTTATTACACTATAAAATTTAATAATCGCGACATTAAATTCAAAAAATCTTTTTCAAAAAATATAAAATTAGGTTTATTAAAAAATTCGTAATGGGAAAAAAAAGTTTTAACGTTATTTTTTAAAAAATTAACAAATTTTCTATTTCCTTATCAAGAACGCTTTGGTCTCCCCTTGTAATAAAACAACGTTAAAACTGCTGACGCGAACCCCCTGTAAAGTCAAACAAACCGATGATTGTTGGCACCTCCCTTCAGGCGAGCACATCAAAGTGCCGACAGACAGTGAACCTTCTAGTCAAAGTTAATGTTCGGTGTCCTGAATTTTTCCCTGTGATGTCTCCTGAATAAAGGTTAATTTTTTTATGATTTAAAATGGTCAACAGTCAAGAAGAAAAACTGGATATTAACAGATTTAGCTATTTCGGCAATAATAACGCAGGAATAGTAGACCGTACTACAAACATTTATATCCCAATAGGGTAACATCAGTATTAAGCACCATTCAAAATATTGTAAAACAATCTGAAGAAAAAAAACACTTACGGCCAAAGAGGAGATCTGTTAAAACAAACAAAAAAATATATTGTCAAATGTTGCTATTTTGCAAAGGTAAAAGTCCAGTTTTAATTTAATTAGTTGCAAGATCTGTTAGAATATGATTTATAAAAATGGTTTAAGTGTGCTGGTAATATCCCAAACACTTCTTATTGAAGTGTTTAAGAACCCATTAAACACTATAAATACCACTTTTATAAATTTTGACTATTCAAGATTTCTTCAATATTAAAAAAATGCAGCAATTTGAATTTTGCGATGAAGCTAGTTTTACCACCTTTGTAATGTATAAGCGGTGGAATAAGCGTTATTGGGCAATCGTCAATTACCATCAAAACAAGAGGCAAAAACCTATTAAAGATGACGTTCTTCTCATGCCTGAGTGGCATGTTGGGTAACAAAATTATCGGGCCAATCATTTTTTATGACAATTTAAATGGAGAAAGGTATTTAGATTTGCTACAAAGCAAATTAAAAATTAATTACAAGAATTGCTAATAAGGGCATACAACGCCAAAATATGTCACCAAGACGCGACCACGTCTGATACTATTTGACTGGTTACTTGAAGTATTATTTGTGAATATCTTGAGAAGGAAGCATTTAATGGCTACCAAGCCCTGATTTATCGTGTTTGGATATTTTCTTGTGAAGGTATTTGATAACCAAAATTTATGGTGACCGCACCATAGATATGTATTTTTATTTTGAAACAAAAAATCAGTGTGAAAATAAAACATTTAAATTAGAAATATAGTGCATCGATCCGGCTTCAGTGTCAAACTTTTGGGTACCATTCAAAAGCATTATTAAGGTGTAGGTGGGGTGTCAAACTATAACCAGACCCTGTAAACCTCTAACATTTTTAACAGATAATGCATATATACATAATATTGATACTTTAAAAGAAATTTTACCCACCCAGCAGAAATACGACCAACGAATCAACCATAAATTTTCTGAGCCTGAATAAATTTCTGCGTCGTTGACTGCATTGCATAATTTTACTTTTGCGATCGGAAGGCCGTTCGTTTACGGGTCGTGTTAAAAATGCAAGATTAGTGCAGTTGCAACTCGCTATAAATTCGCGATTTTTTCGCCGGATTCCTGATAAATTGAAAACATAATAAATGTCTCGACAGGAAATGATATATTTTATTCTACTGGTGATACTTTGATAACAGCACCTCGCCTCGTTGCCAAGTCAGTAGTAAAACATATTACATTTGTCAGGCTATAACTTACCTAATCAATGCTAAAAAGACTAATGAATTTATCAAAGGGTTTCGAATTGTGTTGATGTATCTTTTGCAATTTGTTTATACGTATTTCTTGGGGATCATTCTTTACAACAGAATTTCCTATTTTAAGCTATTTTCATTAACCTGATTGTTTATGTTTTTTGTGTATTTTAAAGCTTTTTATTGACGGTTTCCTGTGTAAAATAAATAAATAAATAATGTTTTTTTTCAAAAATCAATACAATTTTTGTATAAACAATTAAATAAACATTTTAAGCGCAGAAGCAACATTTGCTACTTGTTAGCGCTGTTTTGTAGTGTCTTTGGGTAAAGTCACTATTTTGGTTAAAATTGTCATATTCGAATTCCCAAATCGAGTCATTCTGTTACAATCAGAATTTTGAGTCACAATATTAAAATCTACTTTTATATTAACACATCTCAAATTTTAGGTAATATTAGAAAAAATCGTATATTATATCTATCTAATTGTAGGAGCCATTTTTAAGTTTATTTTTAAATAATTTTGAAAACATCATTTCTTTAAGGTTATTTGGTAGAAAATTAAAAAACTGTTGTGCTTAGAAATGTATAGATTTGTGCCAAATTTCCTTTCTGCTGATCGGAACTACCATTTAATCTTTTTTATATTTTTTATACCTAGTGTTTATTTCATGAGCAACACCTTGTAGTGTATTTTTTTGTTTATGCACTAACATCAAAATATTAAGAAAATAAAGTTGTCTGATATCAAATACTTTCGCCTCGAAAAATAATTGATCACTAAAATATTTCTTGTTTCTGTTAAAAATAATTTTAAGGATCCATTTTTGTGTTACTTCTAGTTTATTCAAATAACAATCCCTTACACTGCCCCAACCAGATATGCCATAATTGAATGGTGATTGAACCAATGCGAAGTGTATATTTTTAAGTTGTTCTGGTTTGAGATAATATTCAGGTGGGAAAAGCGAGTAATAAGATATCTGGTTTTTGAAAGCATATGGTATATTTCTTTAAATTGTGGTAGATTTTAATTCTAAAAATTAAAAATGGCACTGATCAAATGGCTGCTTAAAAATTTTATACTGCACGATTTCTTTTAAATCTAGATTTGTCCCTAATCTGGTATTTAGGTTTTAAAATTTAGTAACGCTACATCAAGGTAGTGGACTTGCTTAAATTTGATTTCAAATTATTCTCGGGAGGATTCTTTTATAGTCACCAACACATATTTTATTAACAATAAAAATGTGACTGCGTTAAAGTGACGATTTTTGTAAATTTGCCCCCGTTGTCATTAGGTATTTCTTAAAAGGGTATCTTATCAATATTCTATCAAAATTTAATAATTTACAAGAGGTATTTATGTAAATCATTTCCTGAACATATACAGGGCTGGCAAACAAATTTCTTAGGTGCGGAGATTTTCAGTGCGATAATAGGAGATGTCAATTTAATTGACAAAGGTTTGACTGAAATAAAGATTGACAAAAAGGTTCTGTGGTTGTGTTTAATACAACAGTAATTTAAAGATTGTTTTTTATCAGACCTAAGCCTTAAAGTCAAATAAAAACTACTATTCCAAAAAAACTTACGAACATTGTTAAAGTATAATGAAATTAATAATAATCCTAATAATAAAAAATAACCTCAAAAAATAAACTCAAAAGTATTCTCATTTTAATAAATTCTCGAAAACATTACCCTGCTGAGTTTCGCAGTACCCGAGCCGATTATAAAACTACATTTCTAACATTCGACAATACCTCCGGTGTAATAGAGTAAGTATTGTGAAATATTTTTGCGATTAACTGAACTAAATTTACATGCCTCTCATGTGGATACTTGAAAATTAGTTGAGTTAGTTGGCCTAACTATAACTAACCACAACTAACTTCAAAAAAAGTCAAGTCTATCAATTTAACGGCCGAGTGATGATCTACTTCTTGCGGTGCCATACTCTATTTTAGAGTGTAGGCGCCTTCTCGCACATATCTGTGTTGCGTACCAACTAGACACAGATATGGGGACCACCGGCTTAACGTGCCTTCCAAAGCACATGTGAGAGGGTTTACTAGACAAAAATACTACACAGTGGTTTGCCATTGCCTTCTGTGAGGTGACGAGCTATGAAAAAGTCCAATGGACAGTGCGGGGATCGAACCCGGGTCTTTACGGCTAAGAGGCTTAAACTCAAAATCAAACTCAAACTAGTGCTTTATTTGTACAAATTATTTACATTTTCAAGTCTTATACATATATACATTTAGATTTAGTCTTCAGTTTTTCCTTATTCAGGATCTGGAGACAAGTCAGCTATTAGCCAGAGCTGGTGTTCGCTCTTGATTGGTATAAGCCATGATTTTGGTAGGATAGTGTCGTCATTTCCCGGAGTGACCATACAAACGACTTGGCAGCTTGTTTTTACTTAGACAGTTTGAAGGAAATTTGTTTAATTGAGTAATGGAAAGGTTTTTAATATTTGTTTTCGCAGGAAAACGCTTGTAAAAATCTGCTTGATGGCTAAGAGGCTGGTACGCTGCCACTACGCCAACTCGCCATGATCGCGTTGTTAAATTTAGGAATGGACTTAGCAATTGTTAAAAGTTAACAACGGTTTAGACTGTTTAACAAAATGTCATTGTCAGTGTTATTCAATGATTTTAGTAGGCAACCTGTCAAAATCTGACATTTTGTTAAACATTCTATACCGTTGTTAACTTTTAACAATTGCCAAGTTAACAACGGTTTAGAATGTTTAACAAAATGTCAGATTTTGACTACTAAAATCATTGAATAACACTGACATTGACGTTTTGTTAAACATTCTAAACCGTTGTTAACTTTTAACAATTGCTAAGTCCATTGCTAAATTTAACAACGCGATCATCAGTCGGACGTAAGTGATGCAGAAAATAGCTGGACGCTTGTACTGCATCCCCCTGCATCCATCGGTCAACAATATGCTAACGAATCGCCGTCGTCCATTGTCGTATTGGAAGTGGAACAAGGGAAATTGTTGTCGTTCTCTTTTCAATCTGTGGCCATACCATATGTATTTTCCAAGTAGATTTTTAAAAGCTGTCGACATCAAATAACTGTATAAAATGGTTATATGTATTGAATTCTGCTCTTCAATACACTTTCTGTTAATTATATACACCTTTGAAAATCTGTATAGTTACTGTAATAAAATGCTTTATTATTTTCTATGAAACTGTGTAATTAATTATGGAGATTTGTTATACACAATTTGTGTACTTTTTTTACCCAACCTATCATCTATTTTTTGAAAGAGAAACTGATTGTTTTAATTTTGTAGCTAGGTTTGTGAATGCTTAGATATTTTTCAACAAAAAACATGATGCAAATCTTATGAAACTTGGTGACCAGTGTGAATTTTACGAATTTTTAATATGTTGTAACTTAGGTTAATACTAACATTTTTTGTATTAACACAAACCTGATAGCTATACAGGGTGAGCCCATAATTAAGTATAAAAT
>JAHBCN010014433.1:0-22687 GCA_019359885.1 Listronotus oregonensis
CTTTTCATAACTGTTCAATTTATATAAAAATGGGTTTTTTTTCGTTAATAAAAAGTTGTTTTTTTTAATTTTTTTTTTTTTTTAAGCCCTCGGGCTTTAAAATTTTTTTTAAAATACCCTAGGGTGTTTTTGTATTTTTAAAAAAATTGTCTGGTAACTGGTACTATGATAATGATATTCGAGTAGGACATAAAAAAAAAAAGAAATTTGTTTTAAAAACGGTAAGGGGGAAAGGGGTTTATGCGCGATAAATCCAGGGGGAAAAAATTTAAATTTTTTTTTGCAATGATTGACAATGTTTAACAAAAAGGGGGTCTCCGTAAGAAAAAAAAAATAACAAGATAATAAATATTTTTCGGAAGGATAAGACAATTTTATAACGTTATTAAAGCTAAAAATAACGAAAACTATAACCGTGTTTCATATTTTTTTTTATTTGGGGCCCAAATTTTTTTTTTTTTTTTATATCATTTTCATTTTGGGATGAAATTTTATCTAAAAATCTTTGGGTTTTTTTTCCAGATGGTCGCGTTGTGTAAACTAGAGCAATTTGGCACATGTCGTGTTTTTTCAACATTTATTTATGGGTTACGTCGCTCTACAAATGTGTTGATAATTTAAAAAATAAATAAATAGAATACTAACGTCAAAAATTTTTTTTTAAAAAAAAAAATTTTTAAAAAAAACCCCGATGTTAAAAAAAAAAAAGGTTAAAAAAGGATAAAACGTTAATAGTATATAGGAAGAAAATTATGCTATGTAAATTTGTGTATTGGGCAAGAGTTACTTAAAAAAAATGTTGGTCAAGGCTATGATCAGAGCTGTCAAAAATTAAATTAAAAAAATTTGAAAATCGTATTCAATTACTTTTAGTAATAGATTATTTTTTAAATTTAATTATTTTCCCGGGAAAAAGGGAATTGTTTTTAAAATTTTTCAACTAATAAAATAAGATCGAAATTTGGTAATTGATTTTCATGAATCCCGAAATTTCCCAATTTTCTAAAAAAAATTTGATTACTAATAAATAATTAAAATTTCCTTTCTTTTTAGAAAAAAATCCCGGAAATTTTTGACCAGTCAAAAAAAAAAGTAACTAAAACCTGAAAGTACCCAAAGCTGAAAATTTAAATCTGTACATTATAATTATTCGTGGCGCTATTCTTAGGTTTTACGCATGCTGTCAAGCGAAAAAAAGCACACCCCAGGGGCCCCAAAAAATAAAATAAGATAATTTTTGTTTAGACAAAAAAAAAGAAACCCAAAAAACCCCCCAAAATGGATAGATGTGATAGTAGGTAGAAACGGCTAAAAATGCAGATGGTCAAAACAATTATTTATCAAAACGCAAGAAAGATGGTGAAGGAAATTTTCTGGGATCATTAAACACTTGCTAAGGTCCCTTTATAAAAAGGATGTTAATAACAAACAATTTTTTAAATATCAATAAATTAAAAAATTTTTTAAAAAAAACCCGCTTTTTTAAATATTCTAGAAAAATCAGAATAAACCCCAAACTCATATGTAAATTTTTTTAAAAAAAATATATAGTTGGATCATTTTAAAATAAAAAGGCCCTTTTAAAAAAAAAAAAAAAACATAAAAAGTAACAAAAGAGACCTGTCTGTAATATAATAATTACTATACCAAAAGAAAAAATTTCTGTCAGTGACTCATTTAATACCGGCCACCAATGACGAAGCGGCTAAATAAAATTAAACCTAGCAAATGATTTTTAAGCCTATGATATCTTTCCCTTCAATAACAGTGAACCGGCCAAAAGTTTCATCGCCACGTTGTCATAATTCGCGAAAATAAGTTCCCAAACCAGCGATCCCCCTTTTGCAAATATGTATTGAAATCATTTTTTTCGAAAGACAATAAAAGTGGCAACCCCATTCCTTAGTTTACAACTTGAAGAGACTTGAAAAAAAACGTATCGACGGGGGGTTTTTGTGCTGTTCGATGATTTTATTTAGTTATTTTGATTATGGACAGATTTTGTAAGTTTAAATTTTAATTGCTATACAGGGTATTTTCTAAATATTATAAATTTCTAGTAATAGTAGTATATAGATATTGTTTTGTGCCAATTTTATTATAGTTTATCTTATTTGGTATATAATTATATAAAAAATTTAGTGTTGTTAATGCTTTTTTAAATTTAGTAAACTATGAATATTAACCAACCCTTTTAAATAGTTATCCCCTTTTAAAAAAAAAATCAGTTTAAGTTAAAAGGGGAAAAAAATTTTAAAAAAAGTTTACCAGGGGGTTGGGAAAGAAATCCCAAAAATAACCATTTGGGGGCTGCAGAGATATGTGAAATTTTAAAAAAAGTTTTTTCGCCTACGGTATTCAAAAGTTTTAAAAAGGGAATAAACAATATTAGTAAATTTGGATACGGAAAAAAGCGATTTTTTGCACACTCTCTACTTTCCGATTTTAAAATGAATAAAAATCTTTTTTTTTGGGCCCCCTCTTATAGTAATTCCCAAAAAAATAATAATTAAATTGTTTAATTCCATTTTGAATATTTCTTTAAATTCGTCATTTGCACGAAAAATATTTTAAAAATTTTAATATTTTAAAAATTTTAAAAAAACCTCAAAAAAATAGGGAAAAAAAAACCCAATTTTCAATAAAAAAATAAGGGAAAACGTTTAAAGTCCGAATTCAACTCAAAAATTTTAAAAAAAAATTTACCCGGGATTCTACAAGCTGATGATCTCAGGGCTTTCGTTTTCCCTTTTTATAGTGGATATTTTTTGATAAAGAATGCGTGAAAATATCGTTTTTATTGAATCTGCAAGATCAGTGGTTTAATTGGCAAGTCGGTGTAACTTGGATTGTCTATCGTTCGTTTTTAATCTTTTTTTTAAATTTTTGTTAAAACTGAAATTTTTTTTCTTTTTTTTATGTAAAAATTAAATTTGAAAAGGAAAAGGGAAAATTAAAATAAAAATTTTTTTTGCAAAAACGTTGAGAAATCGCCAAAAATTTTTGGGTTTTGACCTCAAAAAGAAAAGGGGTCAAAATTAAGCAAAAAAATTTCATTTTTTTTAAACCGAAAAAAATACCAAAATAATATAGGCTTGTTACTAATTTAAAAGGGTTTATGAAAATGTGAGAAAATAACTTTGCTTCTAAAAAAAATTTTCATGTTTTAACGAAATTTTATCATTTTTTTTTCTGAAATGCACGCCACTGGAATTGATTCCCCCGACCCCCCCCGGGGGACTCTAAAAGCGAGCGATGCGTCATTGACAGAAATTTTGGACTTAAAAATATAATGGACCATATAAAAGCAAATGCGACCACAATAAAAAATTTAAAACCCTTTTTTCTACTTTTTATGTTTTTTTTTTGGGCACCCAAAATTTTTATTTTAAAAAAAGATCCAACATACAATTGCCAAATAATTGAACCCTTTGTCCCCCCTTTAAAATGAATCCATGAAGATAGCGGCATTCTAGGGTAGAGCGGCAGCTGAAATGGGGACTTTTTGGGTCCCGTTATCTCGAAAACTATCGTTTTCTAAAAAAAAGGACCATTTTTGTATATTACAAGGCGATCTTCATTTTTGTCTAAACAAAAATTCTTCAATTCGCATATTTTGGCAGATATTAGCGGGCAAACCCCAATTTTAAACCTTTTTCCACCTGTTAATGTTAATAAACTTTTTTTGCTAAAAGCATCCCCGAAGACCAAAAATTGCGCCAAAAGGGAAAAAACTTTTAGATTTATTTAACTTTGTCCCTTCATTTACTGGACAAAAGGGCATCTTGAAATACGGGGGGCCCCTTTGAATCCAGCGACACGGCCACGTCGATTTGGTATTTTAAATTGATTACCCCCACCCGTTTATATACTTTTTGTGGAAAAATCTGTTGATTTTGGGGCAGGAAAAAAAAATTTTAATTTTAAAATTTATTTAATGTTGAACTTGCCGAGAAAGTAGTTTGAATAGGGGACCTTTGCGCTTTTTTATATTAGTATAAATATTTTATTTGTTTATTTCTTTTTAATCAAAGGTGGTAATTTAAATAAAGTAACTGCTAAAATTAAATTTTTTAATTTTAATTGATAATTGAATTACTTTTAACAAACATGCTAGTAATTGGTAATCGTAATTTACTACTACTTAGAAAAGTAATTGGTGATTGTAATTGAATTACTTTTTATAAGTAATTGCGACAGCTCTGGTACTGTCTTAGTTTTAGTAAATATGTACCGAAGCAGTAATTTATCCTCTGGATAAAAGTAATATAATTTTTGAATGAACGACCGACATAAGTGACAAATAAAACAGTTAAAAAAATCAAAAAGCAGCTAATGAAAGCCAAAAATAGACACGAATGAAAAATAATAAATTTTTTTAAAAAAAAAAATCGGACTAAAAAAGCATGGGGTGCAATTTAAAACATTTAATTTTAAGCACCCCACGCTTTTTTATTATGATTCAATTATAAAAAAATATTTTCTACCTTTTAGTCCAATCTGCTATAAAAGCGTGTTTTTTTTTAACTATAACTTATTTTCTTAATTTTTAGTCTCAAAACAACATTAATGAAGATCCTCAATTATGGCGAATGCGCAAGGAGTTGTTATTATTGTATATATGTATGTATTTATGTATGTATGTATAGTATATATATATATATATATATATATATATATATATATATATATATATATATATATATATATATATATATATATATATATATATATATATATATATATATATATATATATATATATATATATATATATATATATATATATATATATATATATATAATTATATAATTATATAAATTAATAAATTTTAAAATTAAAAATTAAAATATATCCTTTTAGAAAATACTTCTTTTTAAAACCCAAATTTTTTAAGATTTAATTAAAAATTTTCTTTTGTGACTGCAGTTATACTAGATTTACGGTAATTAAAAAATTTTTGAATTTAACGAAAATTTAAAAAAAATAAACGGTTTTTAAAAAAAATTACTCAAAAACATTTTTAAATTTTGAAATTAATTAGTAATTTTAACTTATTTAATCACGTTTAATTAATCAAAGAATTTTTTTTGTTGGTGATTTTTTTAAATTAAACCCAAAAAAAATTAAAACCTTTTAAAAAAAAAAAAATTTTTTTAAAAGAAAAATTTTTTAAAAAAATTCTAATAAATATTTTACGGTGGCCCAACCCCCCGTTCAAAAATATTTTTTAGTTTAAATTTCATAAATTTTTGGAAAGGCCACGCCCAAAAAAACGCCGTCGTTTTTGCGTCGTCCCTATTGGAAGTGGAACAGGGGAAATTGTTGTTGTTCTCTTTTTAATCTGGGTTCATACTATATGTATCCCACTCTATTGCATTAAAATTGGCATGCAAGCTTTTGCCTTATATATACCTTAACAGAATGACAACAGTCAAATTTGGCAGTTACAATGTGTCGTTTTATTTTCAAGGTATGTGAAAATATATTTTTAGGTTTCTATTACGAACCCTATTTACAGTAATAATTGTTATCAATATTTCCACCCAATACTATCACTACTATCACACTATTTTATGTACATAAGTAGATATTTATAAATATCAAAATATTTATAAACAATACTGCCACTATCTAATTTTAGTAACATATCGACTTATTGGGGTTAATAAAAATAATAATTTCTACTGTATTTTTTCCACCTCGCCTTTATTGCGAATAGGAGCAAGTCAACGATATTAAATGGCTACCTACGTCTAACATTTATAATAATATTTAAACTATTTTAATTTATTGCACTTGTTTATACGAATGTCTCTGCTATATTTAGCACATCTAATCAAGACAATTAATAATTCACCACATTTGTAATAATTATTTAACACAGTTTCTAACTGCGTATTACCATTTATTATTGTTGCCACGATTTTTTTAGTTTATGTTTAAAGTTGTTAAACGGAGCTGAAGAGGGCCATAATGGTGGCTTTTCGCGTAATAAAAAAAATATATAAAACAACCATCTTGTGTATTTTTTCCAGTAGAAAACAAAAGAACTCTTAAGACAATAATCTGGTGTTTTTTTTTATATACGGGAGATTTTCTACATTTTTCCGGCCACCTGTATAAAAAGTAGTTTTTAGTTATCCCTTGATGAAGATAAATACTAACCAAAACGTTGTGTACCAATTAAAATTTAAGACAATTGAAGTCCATGTTAGTGTTATTGAAACCATAATATTGTGAAACAGCTTTAAGAGAAAAATGATAGTATTACCAAATGAAACATTTAAAATCGACTATTCAGACATTTACTACGTTTATTCCGGGGGCTTTATCCGGATAGAATCTTAAGCACCTTGGTAAATTCCATTTAATTCTCAAAATAAACAGCCGGGATTAAGCATTTAAACAGGATAGAAAAATAAATCCAAATCCCAATATTTTGGAGAATTGGCTTTTCTTAAGAATTAAATGAAATGAAATATACGGTTAATAAGTGTCTTTTATCTGATTAAAAAAAAACGATTTTTTATTGTCTGTGAAGCGAGATATAAATAAATCAAATTGTGCATAATTTGTCATATTATGGATATCTGTATGCATGTATGAAAGCCATGCATTCATTTCAAAATTTTCAAAAATGGTTTTTGCAATAGTTTTTAAAAACCAATTTAATATAAATTGAAGTATTAGAAAATTTAAAAAAAAACTGAATTTTTGACCGATTTGTTAAAAAGATATTGAGTTTTGAGAGTTTACTGAGTATCTTTTTTATTAATAAATAAGGTAGGGGACACTGGGGTAATAAGGTTTAAAATTTCGGTGGTTTGATTTTGGTAGGATATTATTTAAAAAATATATGTGATACCAGGTTTTTGTTGCAGAAGCTACATGCTGAATAGTTCCTTTGTAGGAAAGAAGGGTATATATAAATACATCATTTTAATTTAAAGAGAAAAACGCAAGTTCTTATTACCACATATAAATGTTCTTATTATTCCTACTGGGGTAATAAGAACTTGGCCATGTTAAGCTGTATATCTCGTATTTATGCAGTCCTGGCATAATAAGAACTCTTTCTTAAATGTTCCTATTACCCTGAGAAAAAAAAGTTTAATCGGATAATCCGTTTAGGAGATGGATTACTTAATTGTTAGTTGTTGCGGTATTTCCATGGATTATATTTAACAATTTGTTAAGCAAAAATTAAGATACAAGAACTGCTACCATTGTCACTTATATTAGAGTTAATGTTATGTTTTAAAAATATAAAATTCTTTTTTCAGAAATTCATAAAAAAAAGTTGAAGAAGTTTAAAATTTTGTATTTTATTTTCAAAGCCTTTAAATAATTTTGTTTTTTCATGAATCATAGGTCTGGGGAGAAAAAAACTTTGATTTGAAAGGCCTTTAATGAATTTAAAACTACAAAGAATAGTTTCTGTACATTTTTAAGTAGGAGAGAAAAAATAAACACACATATAAATTGTGATCTACAGTAAACAAAACAACATTTTTTACATTATGCACCTAAAATCTTGTAGCCATAGCCTCATGACCGAATTGTGTTTCTAGGGTATTTTAAAAACATTGCTTAAATATCATACTACGAATTATTCTGATAACACCTAGACTAGCCTTACACACACACACACACACACACAGTTTGTCTTGAGTAAATAAAACTATTTAAACACCAGATATAGAGGGCTGTTCTTATTCCCCCCTTATTCTTATAACCCCAGTATCCCCTACACTATTTTATTCATTTTTTATGTAATCTCCATTATGGAAGGTGTATTTTAAGACTAAGTGGATCCAAAAAGTGTAAAATATAACTGAATAACGAACAGACCTTATGTGTTGTGTGTACAGTCTCCTACAAAAATAATATTTTCAAACATTAGCATTAAGAACCTTTAACTTTCTGTAGAGCGTATTGGATGTTATCTGGAACAGCGCTAAATTTGGGATCCATTCAAAATACTGCATGACAATTAAACTAAAATAGGAAAATTATAATGATCCGTTGTGGTACTAACCCCGGCCTGTTCAACAATCAATTTTTGTTAGAGAGAGATGGGCAAGTTTGGCGCGGATGGCATGGAACAAACGAAGATAAAAATGTCCATCCGAGATTGGGGGTTTATATTGTCAACGGGACGGGCTTTACTAACTATAAGGCGATAATTCATTACGGAAATTGGATGAACAACTGCAGGGAATTAAAGAACGGATTGCGCACTTCTTGGGAGGTAGGTTGCAGGGCAACCTTTAATTTTTAACTTTTCCACACTGAAAAAAATTTATTCACAATAACACCAAGCAGGTCATTCAACTAAACTATTGGCTAAACCGGGGGTTGTCGCTAGATCTCAAGGCAAGGTTGCCAGAATTTTTTTCCCTTTTTCACGGCCCCCTTTTTGTTTTGAATTTTTTCTGGCCATAACCAAACATCTGAGCTACCTACTGCAAATAGTTTCAAAATATTTCCATAAGGACTCGCACATGGTAAATGTGTAGTCAAATCGCTTTTTTTAAACTCAAATTAACATTCTTGGATATTATTACATCAATAAAATAAAATGGTAATTCCTATTAATTAAATTAAATCAGTATCAATCTGTTTTGATTGAGAATGTTAAGTATATTCTATTTGTGTGCATAAATTTCAATTTAAAAATGTGTATGGCATTTGAATTGAAAGGCTCCATTTGCTAATGCTGGGTAGGATTGTAAATAATTAATTATTATTAATGTAACGACACTCGAAACAGATGGTTGTTTGTTTACGTCACACTTCTTATTCGGAGAGTTTTAGAGAGATTAGTGGCACAATGTAGAATTTAACGTAAAAAAATTGTTAAGTTTTCTTTAAAATGTTTTAGGGTATCCCATTTCGTAGATATAGATTACAGAGATCATGTGCTGGTTATTAAAAAAAAAACATTAAAAGCATAAAATTATTTAAAAATACACTGAATTTAAATATTTAAAACTTTTAAAAAATTAGTGAATTTTTTAAAGTTCTGTTAAAAGAGTGAAAAAGAGACAATAGGAATCATGGGCCCGATTCTGTAAGCAATTTTTTGACATTCCTTTTCTCTATCTCTTTTGAAACAGTGACAAACTTATGAATTACCCTTAAGAGCAACAAGGACATGTGATCCCTATTTTGACATTCTCTTTCCTTATATTTTTACAGAATCCCAGCTCATCTTTATCATTTAATTATTTCCAATTTTAATACCAACTGTCAACCCTTAGAACCATATTTTTTGAAGATTCTTTAATCTGACCGACCACCCATGGCACATTTTTAAAATAATTTTACAACACAATGTTAGTCGTAATTCACACACATATCGATTCTAAAGCGTTTTTAGGCATTGTCTTGCCTATGGTTTAAATATTATGAAAAGAGCAATAACTACTAACTTTAGGCGAGCGGTAGTGCGGAGTTTCAAAGTGTTTTCCCCTATTATAACTTCATTATCTTCCACATAAAGGTATGGGATTTGATACGTAATAAGTATTCCAATTGTTGATTGAATTTGAGTTTCTAAAGTCATAATTGTATTATAATGCAGACAGGATCTTATTTACTAAACCTACCAAGCTATTAAACCCAAACTCGATTTTACTCAAAAAAATACGGTATTTATATAGCCCCACCTATTTTTTTGGCTATAAAAAATCGAAAAATGAAGTATTTTTTTTTAATGTTCTACTCTACCGGATTCATATAAAGAAATGTTTGAAACTTCAAAAACAATGATTTCATGACTTTTTACTAAAGATTTAAAGGTCATGCTTTAATTTTTCATAATATCGTTTTTTCTTTTTTCGCATTAAATATAAAATAATTAAAAAAAAAAATGAAAAATATTAATTTTTAAATTTTTTTTTTTTAATTTTTTTATCCAAAAATTTACATTTTTGAAAAAAAATTGTTCTGGTTATTTTTTTAAATGTTCTGCTTGTCATCAGATTTGACATTTTTTATTTTTTTAAAATATTTTTTTATTTGTTCGTCTTTTAATGCGCAACAAGAAAAAAATTATAACTATTGCGAAATATTATCGGATGACCCTCAAACTTGCGGTCAAAAGTGAAAATTTTTAAATTTTGAATTTTTAATTGCAAAAATTCTTATAAATAGGTTGTTTTTTGATCATTAAATAATTTTTATCATAAATCCGATAAGGAGTAAAATAAAATTTAAAAAAGAACTCTCGACTTATGACCAAAAAACAGTGTGGCTCTTCTATGTAGTTACCAAAATTACTTTAAATTTAAAAAATTAGTCAGAAACCTTTCGTTTTCAAATATTCATCATCAAACTTGAAAATCAAATTAACACTATTTTCACTATATTTCTTTTTCTTTTTGCACAATTCTTGGTTTTAACAGTAAACTGGTACACAATATTTTATAAACACCTTTAAAAAACTTCTATTTATACTTATTTTAAACTTTTTTTTTTTAAATTGCCAAATTTCACTTTAAAAGCCGCGCCAATGCTTGTTAAAAAATCCATGGTTGCGGCGTTTGAAAGTAAAGCTTTGCAATTAAATAAAAAGAAAAGATTTAAAATAAAGACAAAAACAAGTTCTTAAAAGGTGTTTATAAAATATTTTGTGCCAATTTATTAAATATTAAGGGGGTGGAGAAAAAAAAGAACGGAATAGTGAAAATGAGGTTAGTTATCCCCCGGTTGATGAAAAATTTGGAAAACCAAAGGTTTTGACTAAAAACTCATGCAGATTCGTAATCAGCGCCCCGAAAAACCCCCGTATACCAAAATTGCTCAAAATCGGCGTCACCGCAACTTTTGAGAAAAATACCCAGAACTTCCTTTGAAATAAAGCTGATAAAAAAATATATTTGGAGAAAAATTTTCACTTCTCCTCAATCATGTTTTTCCATTCATTAAGAGAAAGATAAATATATCTTGGTTTAGTACCCTCATCTACAAGAAATCTAATTATTATGCGTTGCGCAACGTAAGTATAAACTATCTGCTCTGTCATTGTGAAAATTACTAAATAAAATCAATTAAATTCACTAGAACATTATGCACGCCTTCTAGATACCCCATTGCAAAAAGCTTAAAACAAAATTTATTTATTTGATTTTGGGAAAAAAATTTCTAGTTATACTCAAACCTTGGTCGTACCATGTTTTTTGATAACGCTATCCAAAACCGGCAACCACGACTTAAAACCAAACTTCCGGACTTCCGAAATTTGCGGCTACATTTTGCCAATCTTAATGACTAATATATTCCGTTTATTTTTTGATTACGAACAATGACATCATAAAATTATACACGAGTCTAAAATAAACACTATGTAAACTCTTTAGGCCGTAAAATGTAAAATAAATTAATTATTTACACGGGAAGAGTGACGTCAAAGGATGTAAGCTATTACAACAATACTAATTAGAAACTAATAACTTAATGGCCATAATTTCCTCTATTTTTTAAACGAATCACTAATATAAATTTTTGTCTTTAACAGAAGTTCTTTTATTATTAATTAAAATTCCAAAATTCATTTTTTATGACAAATTATAGTCTGTCTCAAAGTATACCGTGTTAGCTCTTGCCTTCATTTATGGATTATACCTGCCGACAGCAATAAAACTGCGGATCGGTAGGTATTAAAGGACAGAACATTAGGGACGGACTTTAATAATATAAAGTTTTATAATTTTTTTTATTTAGGTAAGTATAATCTTAAAATTGCATTAAAGAAATTTAAAAAAAATATATGACAAGTTTTAATAAATTTCTAACTGCATTATCTATACATAATTACATTTTTAATCTAAATAATTAAATCTAATTCTGTTTCACTATCAGAGTCATCATTGAGATTAATTACAATAGGATTTATGTTGATTTGTCTAGAAATGTAAGAGTCCTCAATTTTTAAAATGTGCTGTGCTGAATTTTTTCAGCTCGCAACTGGTATGTTAGTAATTACATTTTTTATCAAATTTATAACACTGGGACTTAAAGTGGGTGTCACATTTTCTGCTCTGATCTTTGATTTTACTTGGTTCCAGAAATGCTCTATGGGGTTAAACATACAGTGATACGGAGGCAGCCGTAAGACAGTATGCCCAACCTGTTCAGCCAAATTATCACATACATATTGTTTTTTAACTGCATATGAATTTAGGACTTCCAAAAGTTGCGTTTTTTTGTAACTGAATTTAAAATAAATATAATTTTTTAACAAATATTTCTGGATTTCAGTTTTTGAACTTGATGAACCTGGTGCTTTGTGTAGCAGACTGCTGTGGTAGCTTGCGTTATCCATGACAATAACACTGTTGTTTGGAATATTTTTTAAAAGAAATTTTGAAACCAGGTTTTCAAAAAGTTCTGCACTTGTATCCTCATGATAATCCAAGCTAGAATCCTTAATATTCTTTGCAGACAACAGCAAGCAGTTTGAGACAAATCCGTCTTCTGAACCAGCGTGTATTATGGTAGGTAATGCGTTTTCCTTTATTTGAAGGTGCTTTCGTGTGACACTTTTGACTGGAATCAACCCACTCTTTGGATACTGTGTTGTGTGTATCGAACCATATTTCATCAAGGTAAATTATGGATCTGTTTTCTAACCTATATCTTTTAATTTCTTGAAGGTAATTAAATCTCCAAGTGCGTAATCTGTGCGATTCCATTACTACTTGTCTTTTGTCGATTTTACGGTATTTAAATCCCATTTTACAAACAACTCTATGGAGGGTGGCACGGCTAATATTTATATTGGTTTCGTCTTCGTCTATGTTCTTTTTCAGTTTATCCAAGGTAGGAACAACTCCGCTTTCATAAAGACAATATATTTTCCTTCTTATTAGGTCCTGATCACCATTGTCTATATTTGTTCAATTCTTGACTAATAATAATTCCCTTATCGATGATATTGGAGTTTTTGTAAGTGGACAGGTTTCTTTTAAAGCTTCTTGTTTAATTAGACCTCTACTGATTAAAGTTTCATACACATTTTTCACAACCTGTTTTGCATCTAATGACAAGTGATTTCGACGCAACATAGTTATATTTTCGTAAAACAACTTTTTCGAAACGCACAGTAAAAACGGTTATTCAACACTGCCACTTAAATATTAGCCGAAATATTTATATGCCTAATGCCCCCCCTGCCCTATAAATGGTTACCCAATAACAATAGGTAATAAAATCGTTTAAGGTTTATTGGGATATTGTCCGTCAAAGCCATAACGATATACTTTGAACAGACTGTACCTTGTTTAAATTCTCAAATCTATGTACCAAATTTTATCATAGTTTGTTTTCTAAATAAATTAATAATCACCATAAATTATGCCCAAGAAATTGTTGGCCTGGCTTGATGGGCTTTTTAACAAACTTCCTTCTTACGGTTTTCCACTTAAGCTTTGCTCTTGGCTCTCCAGTTTCCTTTCCAATCGAAGTAGGTATATCAGTTACTGTAGATGGTCATTCTTTCAGCTTCTTCCAAATTAATGCTGGGGTGCCCCAGGGCTCAGTACTTGCACCCACTTCAATTTGGTGAGTGGTTAAATCACACCCTTTTAAATGTAACTAAATTGACTTAAATCGATCTATTTGTAAATCTTAATATGGATTTATTATTAACATTCTCAATTTACGAACAATATTTCATTTAAAGTAAAGGTTTATAGAAAAAAAATACGCCTATGTAAGAACATAATACATCATTATTTTTAATGCGACGCATGCACATTCAAACAAATGAATGCATGGAATCAAATTATGCATTTAAACCACCGACAAACAATAATAAAGCGGCCATGACGCCGGCACGTGCCTTTTATACGGATAAACAGCTTAATTATTGGACTTTAAGGGTATGTTCACATTTACGACTTTTATAAATGCCGAGAGTTAACAAGACGTTTGGCGTTGTTAACAAAACAAGGTCATTGCTGAGCGGCGGGAACCGACTTTTAAGCTAAACCATAAGGATTTTTTCGCGACGTACCGTTTTTAACTACTGGTTGATAGCAGTTCTTTCCCCCACCATTTTAACCGTGCTTAACCCGTCTATCCTCGCAAAAACGAAACGGTTTACGTATGTCACGCGAGTGTCAACTTACATACTAATCGTTTAATACACTTTTAAGTTTAAGTCCAAATGAAAGGTCTTTGGAGAGTTAAGAAATAAGTCGAAAAAATAAGACATAAACCAAATTTTCCATTCAATAAGATATTAGCTGTTTCCAAGTCAACTGTAACAAGTAAATCTTTTCCTCTATGATTTAAATATAATTGCACTAATTCATCTATTTGGAAATTAACTAATAAATCGAAAATCTGCAATCCAAATAGTTGTTAAATCAAAGCAAACAAAAAAATCACAAAAACCAAAACAATAGAAAAGCCGCGAATCCTCCCTTATTTTAATTTGACACTTGACATAACCATTATTAACGCTCCTCCCGACAAGTGGCGATAGCGGTGGATACTGGGTACAAAGTAATGACGTAGATACTGACGTCATAACACCTTCCCCTACGTTACCGTTTCTCGCCAAAATAAAGCGGTTGTTCACTGACAATTTTCAACGCGGTATGTCGCCAAAATTTGTTTAATATCCCGAAGCTTGTTTTCGTCAAACGAGACAGTGGCTCTTTTTTACATTAACCTATGTAACAAAGAATTGATAAATAAAAAAAAAATAATTTTCAATACTTTTCCACAAAAAAAAATTGTAAAAAAGTGTTGAAATTTTTTTTTTGTCTAATTTATCACTCCTTTGTTATAATGGATTTCAACTAAGTAAAAGCCGAGTCAATACAAATTAACCTATGTTTTTAGTCACTCTATATTAACTAGATATTGCTAAGAAGTGAATTTAGTACATGTTATCAAAAAAAAAAATTGTTGAAAAAAAATTTCCAAGTAGTTTACTCGCGACAATCGTAGACCAAATTATCGCCTTATAGTAAGTAAAGCCGGCCCGTCCACAAATTAAATCGAGATTGGGATAAACATCTTTTATCTTCGTCTTTTCCATGCCATCCGCGCCGAACTCGCCCATCTCTCTCTAACAAAAATTAATTGTTGAACGGGCTGAAACTAATACCAGTACGGATGAATATATTTTTCCCTTTTTTAATTTAATTCGTGATGCAGTCTTTTGAATGAACCCCAAATTTAGCGCTGTTCCAAATAAGATCGAATACGCTTTACCAAAAGTTAGAGGTTCTCAATGCTTGAAAATATTGTTTTTGTAGCAGACTGTTCACACAACACGTGGTCTGTTCGTTATTCAGTAATATTTTACACTTTTTGGACCCACCCAGTCCTAAAATATACCTTTCATAAGGGCGATTACGTAAAAAAAAAAGAATAAAACAGTGTACAGGGTGTCCTATTTTCGTGTGTTTTACGGGGTTTCTCGCTTATGAGTGAAGTTACAAAGATGCGGTTTTCGCGACACCGTGCTACTTTTTTGTCAAACGAAAGATGCCGCAAACAGATTTGTCCTAGCCCCCTTAGTTTCTTCGCTACAGTGTGATTTTAAAAAAGTTGTATTTTCGTTCCCTAGTATCTCAGGTATCTGATAACTTATCGAAAAGATAAAAACGGGCCCTTATAGAACTTTTTACGCAAAATACAGTGGCGTACTTAAATTTTTCCGGATTTTTTTTTGAGATATTAGCCAAAGTTGCACTTTTTTAAATGGAACACCCCGTATATTTTTTCATCATATTATTTGCCACACTGAGAGCTTTCTAAAAATATAATATAGTCGAAACTTATTTTTATAAACAGCATGAAAACATGCAATTATTTACTTTTTAAAATAGGCGGCTTTGGTTTAAATTAATGACAGTCAAATTAATCAACGTCACTGCCTTCTCGCACCAAAAAATAATCTAGTAATATAAACATTTATTAACAAGACAACCTAATGGATAAAAATAACAATTTTACGCTAGATTTGTTCTTAGCCTTAAAAGACAAACTTAACTACTAATTTTATAAATACTGTTCGAATTGGCGATCATGATGTCTTATGCATTGTTGGCATAGCGTCTGTAGTCTTCTTAAAGCATTTTCAAATATGAAAGAGTGGGCTCGCAACTCTCTAAAGGATTTTCCGTGGCCTCTCTTAATTTCTTAATTGTTTCAACCCCTCAGTATATTTTACCTTCTAAATATCCCCACAAAAAATAATCTAAAACTGAGAGGTCCGGAGACCATGGTGGCCATCGAATAGGTCCGTGCGTGGCTATAAATCGAGTAGGAAAGTGCTGTTCCAACCAGTGGATCACGTGAGTTGTGAGCCGGAGCTCCATCTTGTTGGAAATAGATGTCATTTACTTGAACCAAGGGGAAAATCTTCCATAATAGTCATTGCTTTTTCTTGAAGGATTTGTATGGAATTCGAATTTTCTTGGTAAATACAATATTCAATTCTTCTTCCCAAAATGAAACAAGAAACATTGAATCCAAACCTTCCCTGGCGTTCCCTGGGAAAAATAACTTGTTCATTTTCCTGGCTCCAAAACTATGAGTTATTCCTATTGAGGATACCCGCACTGGTAAAATGGGCTTCGTCCGACCAAATGATCGTCCTTTCAAAATTATTTTGCCTTTCACACATATTAAGAAACCAGTTACAAAACTCCACTCTCCGTTCTGGATCGCCAGGATGAAGATTGTGCACAAGTTTATACTTGTAAGGTTTGAATTTATGTCGTTTCAACATTTTTCGACTTTTGTTTTGGATACTCCGATATTTTCTTCTATTTGCCTGCAAGATGTCCCTGGGGTATTTTCAACTGATGCCAAAACATTTATTTCAGCTACTTCATTATCTTTACTATAATTTTTCGGCCTAGGTTTATTAAATGACCCATATTGAATTAGATTGTTTTGTATTTTACGAAATATGCCCCTATCAGGCTGTCTTCTTTCAGGATATCTATATAGAAATCGAGAAAAAAGTCAAATTTGAAAAAAATACTATTGGTTCTTCTAACTTACCTATTTAGATAAAGCTCCGCCGCCTCATCGACGTCTTCGTTGGATAATATGAAACATCTATCCATATCATACTTTTCAAAATGTTCAAAATTTTGGTTTTGTGCCATATTTTTTAGATAAATGATAACGATAATCTAGGAACTAGCACTAAAAAATTTAATAGCAATCATTTGACGTTGATTAATTTGACTGTCATTATTCGTTTGACAAAAAAGTAGCACGGTGTCGCAAAAACCGCATCTTTGTAACTTCACTCATAAGCGAGAAACCCCGTAAAACACACGAAAATAGGACACCCTGTACAATATTTCTTACTAACAAACAGACCTAGAAATTTTGTAAAATTATTTTTTTTTAATAAAATGGTCAAAAAATTCAGGGTTTTTTTTTAATTTTCTAATACTTTAATTCACACTGCATTAGTTTTACAGACGACAAAAAAAATCTTTTTTTTTGTACCAAAAATATATATTTTTTTTAAATTACTTTTAAACGGCTGTAACAACCGATCCCAAAAAACGTATCAGCTCTTAACCTCAAAAAAACGCGTCGATCGCCCCCAAACATGTCAAAATTAGTTGATTCGTTCAAGAGTTATCGTTGCCGTAAAATTTTAAAAAACGTGTTTTCTTTTAAATTTTTAAACCACTTCACACCTTTCAAAACCTCTGGGCAAATTCAGGGGTCTTTCTTGTACATCCATCTCCGTGAAAATTAAAAGCATCGGACGTCTCCTCCAAGACACACCGGATCATTATATCAATATTTTTTTTTTTTTTTATTATTTGGACCACTTTACATCTTTTAAAAATACTACGCGAAATTTAGAAGGCTCCTTGTATTATCAGAAAAATTTCCGTGAAAAAGCATCGAACGCTCCTCCAAAACTGGCCAAAAATTATTATATACTATATTTTTATTATATTCGGGCCACTTCACATCTTTCAAAAATTTTACGAGCAAAATTATTGGTAAATATCAAATTAGCGGATGGCCTGTTGGGTCAACCGTTTTACTAATTATTTTTTTGCTTAGACCGATTTATGTTGAATATAAAGTTAAATAAAATTTTAACTGTCTTATTTTAAAACACACTATCTGCATAATTTTAAACCTGATTTTATTTTAGTATTATTACAATCCCTATTACTTTTTGGGCTAACTCTACTAACTAAAAAGTTATTTTATTTATCATGATATGAAGATGATTTTAACATAAATCGTAATAACACCAAAAGTAATAGGCAAAAAAAGAGATTAGATATGTTTTTGGATAAAAATACATTTTATGCAAGGGCCCCATTCCAATAAAAAAGTCAGTTAAAAAATAAACGTCGTAAAACCATTTATTGTAAACCAGACCTTATCTCTCAATTGACATTTTAAAAGCCCGCATTGTGATTATACAAATCTTATTTATGACATGGATTTAAATGAATGGATCGCACTTCGAAAGCACAAATAAATGGAAGGGTGTGACGCCACCCAACCCATTTGCTGCTTTTGTTCAAAATACACCTATTCATCATTTTATGCGTCGATGGGTTTATTTTTTTACGATGAATAGGCAAATATTCGACCAGAGGCCCGATTCTGTAAGCAAATTTTTTGACATTCCTTTTCTCTATCTCTTTCGAAACAGTGACAAACTTATGAGTTACCTTTAATAAGGGGAACAAGAACATGTGATCCCTATTTTGACATTCTCTTTCCTTTTATTTTTACAGAATCTCAGCTCAGAAGTCTTTTTCTCTAATAAATAATAAAAGGGAAATTTAAACTTGTTTAGAGCCAATTTGCACATGACTGAATTATTCCGAAAATTTTATACCAGTCATTTTCAAACAATCAGATGCATTATTTCGACATTGTTACTATGGTTACCAGCAATTTTTTTATTATTTTTTTTAATATTAATTAATATTTTTTATTTACTTACTTTATAAGTTAAAAATATTACAACAATTTAATGATATTATACATTCTATAATATCATTAAATAATTTCAAATTCTTTAAAAATTCCACTTCTTCGCTACAGTTCTTTTCAAAGTAAAAAACCCACATAGTGTTAATAGCTGCTTACGAACAGCACAAATTCTGACCTAAGTTGAGGGAAACTAACTTAGTTGGCCGTACGATTTGTCACAGCAAAAATAAGAATCTGACCCCCCCCCTTCCCCTTTAAAAACCCCGGTTTTTTTGTCTGAGATATTTGGGGGTAACCTAAGTTGAGCAAAATTTGACTTTTTTTTCGTTCGGGGAGTCGTGCGTGTTGGGGTCAAAAAACTTAGCTCAGGTCAGAAACTAACTTTAACTTAGGTAACAAAAGTGGTTGTTCGTAAACAGCTAATGACAGTTCAAATAACGAAAAACTTCAAAACAGCTTTCTATTTATTTGGGGATAACGTCCAATAGGCCAACCAACAGAGCAAAAATGTGCTCATTTTTTTCAAAAAAGGGGCAATTGGACGGGGTTTGGGGCCAATTTGGGGTTGGGGGGGGCCCCTTTCCCTTCCCCCGGGGGGCAGGGGGAAAATCCCCCTGCGCCCTCGCCTTCAATGTCATACGGCGCCCTCACGGCAATAAAAAAAATTGAGAATTTTTGTGGTTGTTTATCTCCTTTAATAGTATTGTAATTTAACAAAAGCCATGTAAATAATAAATTGGGGATTAGAGTAACTTAATTAATTGCTAATATTTTATTTTATATTAGGGGAATTTTGTTTGTTGCCGCCCTTGTAAACAAATCCTACTTGGTGTAGAAGAACTTGCATCCTTTCTTCGTGCGTTGCCAAAGATTAGTAGCCAGGCTACTGAGGATGACTATTGCGAAATGGGGAAAAATTTTGATATTAATTTTATCGAAGATGACAGGGGACCGAATTCTCATCAGTTGACAACACAAAAAAGTGCAACATGTGTATAAAATGTGCTTTGGTGAATTTTTTTGGAATATAATATGTAAAAAAAAATTTTTAATTTATAAAGTATACAAATATTACTTACAATTCCTCTTACTCAAGTATCTTGTGAAAGCAGGGCCGGTTTTAAATTTTTTGCCCCCCCAAAAGGCTAATTTTTTTTGCCGCCCTAATATGTAATTTTTTTTTTGGTATCAAAAAAAAAAAAATTTGCTTAAAAAAGAATGTGAACTTCAATAGTAATTTTTAAAAAAATTTAAAAATAAACAAAAGTACAAAATACAGAAAATTAAATAAAATTTTTTAAAAAAAAAAAAAAATTTCATAAAAAAAAAAACAAAATATAAATTAAAATGTTAAAACAGATAATTTTTTTTCGAAGTATGTATTATTTAATTACAGGCAAAACCCTAAACAACATTTTTCTTTAAACCTTTTTTGCAAAATCATTAATTATTTATTAAAATTTACGTTAAATTTTTTTTTTTTAAAATTTCGAAAATTTCCCCCCCTATTTCCCCCCCTTGGGTTTTCAGCCTACCCAGCCTTTGCGTAAATCCACCCCTTTAAAAATTTTTTTTTTTAAACCATTTTATTCTCACGGAAAATTTTTTTGGCCGCGGAAATTTTTTTCTAAAAAAAAAAAAATACTTATTAAAAAATAACAATAATAAGTAATCAATAAATTATGCGAATGTAGTACCGAAAGGGGGAAGTTTTTTATCCCTTTAAGGTCAAGATGATTAGTTGTAAAGAAATGTTTTTAGGATTTTGGGCCCGGGCCCTTTCGTAAACAACAAAAAAAATCTTTTAATTTAAATTAAAAAGAGTTTGTCTTGGGCCCAGGGCTCAATGCGGGCTCTATTTTTTCTACTGATAATAGAGATTTTAGAAAGTTCTTGCTTTTTTTTTAAATTTTAAAAAATTTTTTTATGTGTTTTTCAAAAAAAACAGACATTTTTACCCCCCTTAATAAAGAGCTTTTAAGTTGACTTTTTTAACGAAAAAAATGTTGTTTTTTTAAAACAAGCGTTTACTGTATTAGGACTGCTTTGGGAAAAAAAATATATTTTTTTATTTTACTTGGGGGTTTAATTAAATTCTTACTTTACAATTAACAATTTTTAACTTTAAGTTATTGTACCGACATATTATAACATATAACTTTTTTTTTTGGGATTTTTTAAAAAAAATTTTTACGTTTTCTTGAATTGTTTTAAAATACGTTAAAATTTATTTGTTAACTACTTTAAAATATTGAGTAAATAAACATTGCTTTTCAATATTTTTTATACCTTACTACTAGCAAAAATATTAACAGTATGTCCACGGAAAAAAAGGATTGCATAAGAAAAAATTTTTTTTTTTTTATTTTATCGAAAAAAAAAAAAAAAATTTATAAAAAATTTTGCTACTTCTTAGAGTAATATTGGAATAGAAACATTTTACATATTTTATACAAGGTGTTCAGAAAATGGGAAAAAAATTTAAAAAGATACAAGAGTAAAGTTATTTTTTTAGAAAAAAATGGAAATAAGTTACTAGGAAAAAAATTTTTCAAAATGAAAAGGTAGTCTATAATACCAATTTTCCCAAAAAAAGGTCTACCTTTAATTAATTTGTGATGAAAATTATTTTAATATCAATTAACTAATTCCAAATTAACAACTCATTTTTGTACTAGTAGGCGTTGATAGTGACAAGCTTTATAGACACTTCATACACTTTATAATTCATTAATAGTAGTATCGTCAGCTTTAAATGCTTACTTAACAGCAAAAGTTTGATAAAATTGATATTAAAAATTTAAATTGATATTAAAATAAATTTTATTACAAATAAATTAAAGTAGGCCGATTTTTTCGAAAATTGGTATGTTTTCCTAATAACTTATTTCCATATCTTCTCAAATAAATGCACTTTACTTTTGTACCATTTTGGGTTTTTTTAATTTTCTGAACACCTTGTATAAAATATGTAAAATGTTTCTATTCCAATCTTACTTTTTAAAAATGAAAATTTTTTATCAAATTTCTTTCTTCGACAAAATAAAAAAAAAAAGTTTTTGTTATTCAACACCTTTTCGTGGATATACTGTATATTCTCCTATCGATCATTGCTACTTTTGGGAAAAAAAATCAATTTTCTTTCAGCCCGAGATGGGTTTAAAGTCTTAAAGGGGTTTTATGATTCCAGAGCCGCGTCGAAAAAAACAGAACACTACATGTGCCATTGGACTCCTACTCATGTTTGCATTTGTCTGTCCGGCCCGAGCTGATTCTGCGGTGTTAGGGCGCCCCCCCCCACTCCCCGTCCCCCGGGCCCCTTTTTAAAAGGGACCCCCCCACCGGCCTGGTTCGGGGCATAATGTTTTTCTCAAAAACTGTATAAGTTATCGATAATTTTCAAAAAAAAATGAAAGAAAACTTAAATCTAGGCTTGTGCCGTAATAGTTTTTTTTAAATTTGGTTTAGTTTTTTTAAATTTCCCCAATTTTAAAATCACCCTAAAATCGGTTATGTTTAGATACTATTTTTTCTTAACTCGAATCATATTTCAAAAATCCGTTACAGCAGAGGCATAGATTATTTCCTTACCTTTAAAAAAGGGGTATAATTTATGTCATTTAATTGAAAAAAATTCTGAAAAAAACGTTATCTCCTGTAGGCTTGCAATCGGAAACAACATCGTATGGATACACCGAATTTGGAAGAACCTAAATAAAAT
>JAHBCN010014434.1:0-22534 GCA_019359885.1 Listronotus oregonensis
TTTAAATTTTTAGGGAATCCTATTAAAAATTTTTTTTCATACTTGATTTATTTTTTAAAAATTTTTTTTTTATTAGGAAGTACTTGTATTTTGTACGTTTAAATTTTAAAACAAAATACCTAGACGTTTACTTGATTTAAAAATTAAACTACTTAAAGAAAAAAAAAACCAATCAAGTACGCCAATATTTATATATATATATTTTTTTTTTTTGAGAGGCCCAAAAAAAAACCCCTTCGAAAGTGGGGCCAAAGGGTTTAAAAAAATTTTTTGGCCAGATGTGTCGATACCCCTCTTTCTCAAAGGCAAACTTTTCAAAAAACTGCTCCCCATTACTTGGGATGTGGTTTCCCCCGGTTTTTTTTTTTTCCCTTAAAGTTTTGGATTCTTTCATCTTTTCTTTGCTTTTAATTATCATCCTAATGGTTTAATATGCTTAAATCCATTTTTTTGCTTTCTATAAGACACTCCATCATTTTTGGGGGATCAAAGACAAGTTCTGTTCGCACTTTTAAAACCCCCCTTTTTTGATCTGCCCATCTTCTACACAAAAAAGGGGAGTGTTTGAACATCGTTTTTCCCCCTTTTTTGTGTTTTTTATATGCAGTTTGTTGATCCGATCAAAGAAATTTTGTAGATTTTTTTTAAAAACATCCATGACCAGATAGTGCCGGGTAAAATAGTTTTTTTTTAATGTTTTCTATTTTAATTCCATCCCCCTTTCTTTTTTTCTTTGTTCTCTTCTTAAAATATATTTTACCGCCAAATTTTTTATTGCCTGCTCTATTCCCCCATGCTTGGCCCTAAAAGGTTTTACGGGAAAGGTAAATCCCCCCCGGGGGGGTTTTTCCCCCAAGATGGAACCTTGTTTTTTTTTTGGGGTTTTCGAAAGTCCATCTTTCCATTCATCCTCACCACAGTTTGGAAGTTTGTAGGGGCCCCCTTTAAAAATTTTTGTTTTTTTTTACGGTATCGTTTTTTTTGCACATTAGGACATTTCTGGTTGCCTTCGGAGAGGTTACGGGATTTTTTTTAAATTTTTACAATTTTCCTGACGTAAATCCTGTAGGGCCCGGTCCTGTTCATCCCCAGTAACTAAATCTTTTTTAACCCCCCTGTTTTTAGTACAAAGCTCTTCGTAACTGTTTTTTTGGGTTTCGCTGTCAATCTCACTAAGCCAGTCTACCATTTTTTTTTAGGTAAGTTTCTCTATCTGGAAGGTCAGCTGACTGTTTAATTTCACAGATTTCCCTTTTTTTTATTTGTGGGGCCTTTAAGTGTTTTCCCCCATTCTGACTTTTCCTACTATGGTTTCCCAATTTGGGGATTTCCACATCAACTTGAGTAAACTTTTTTTTCAGGCGGGCTTTTGGGGCTTTTCCCTTTTTTCTTAAATTCCTTTGTGAATTTTTTTTTTGGTTTTTTTGGGATCAAGATCGGGAATGAAAAGGGTTCTAAGCTTTAGGTGTTCTTTTTGAAGGCTCTTTTTTGGGGAAATGGGTCTAAACTATACATATTTATTTTCTCATCAAATGGTAAACTGTTACCCATAATTTCAATACCTCATCATTCTTTGTCTCTGTTTTTTTAGCATTCTCTCTTGGGGTTTTTTAAATTTTCAAGATTTTTTATATTGTTCCCACAGTAGGGCCGAAAGGGGTTTTCAGTGGGGTTTTGCCCCCCCACCATACCAAGGCAAAATTTCCCCCGGAGGTCGCCAAGTCCCCAGGGCATCGCTTGGACCCTTTCCTGTCCCATACAGCCCATCGGCACGAGGGTTAAACCTTTTTCTTGGCTTTTTGGAAAAAAAAAAAAGAGGAAAATTGGGGGGAAAAAGGAAATACACCAAAGGAGGGGTTCATAACTATTCGTAAGGCCCTTACAGCCCACGGTTCCGGGTGACGGGGGCATCTAGCCAAAATTCCGGGGCCCCCCTTCGGCACGGGAAAAAAGGAATCGATCAAGAGATTTCCCGGGGGAAAATTTAAAAATAAAAGGGAAAAAGGGGGGTGCAAACCCTGGCTAATTTAAGAAAATTCGCATCACTTTAAAAACCCCCCCTTTAACCCGGGACTTTCTAGTTGCGAGCCCCCAGGAAATAAAAATATATATATATATATATATATATATATATATATATATATATATATATATATATATATATATATATATATATATATATATATATATATATATATATATATATATATATATATATACGGGAAAAAAATGTTGAAGAAAAAACTTTTTTTTTGATTTTATCAAAAAAACTAATGTAAAAAAAAAATTTGTTTTAAACAAAATAAGATTGGGATAGAAACATTTAACATGTTTTATACGCGGTGTTCAGAAAATTGAAAAACTTAAAATGGTGCAAGAGTAAAATGCATTTATTTAAATTTTAAGTTACTAGGAAAAGTTGTTCAAAATTAAAAAAAAGTTAAAGGGGTAGGGACAGTCAAAACCTTGGCTAGTATATTCCAAAATTTTTACTAGAATAACCTTTTATCTGAAAAAGTTAGTTTGGGATGGGGATCATTATTTTTTTTAAATTTGAAAATAAATGGTTTCCTAACTAAATTTAAAGGGCTTATTAAAATAATATGCTATCTAAAAAAAACATGTATTTTACCTGAGGCAGTAGATCAATTTCCTAAGGTAGATAGGCCCATTTACAAATAAAAAGATTCACAGCCCCACAAAAATAAGTGAAGATTGTTTTTCGGACCCTGGGTATTCCCCGTATTTTTTTTAAAAATGAATCCGAATCCGGCCTTTAGAAAAGGGTTTATGTATCTTTGGGGTTGGCCCCAGAGGCTGAAAACTACCACTAGAAGGGGTTAAAAAAATGGATTTTAGATGCCAGATGATAACCATGGTATTTCAAAGTACATTTTAACGCTAGACTCGGGTTTGTGGTCAAAAAGTATTTTCCTCAATTTAAATTAACCTTTTGGGCCCCCAAAACACCCCAAAATAGTAAAAAATTGAGTTTTGCTCCCCGGGGAAACGAACGGGGTATTTTACATATTTTAATGTTAGACCCGAATTTGGATTGAAAACGTTTTCCCCTTTAACAGAGAAAACAACAAGTACCTAAACTTTTTTTAAATAGAACATTTTTTTTGGGTTTTTTAAAGCCTGTGGCTTTACTTTTTTAAAAGGGAACCTTTATTGAAAACTTCCACCTGTTATAAGTTTTAATTGGGTACATTTTCGTTCCCATTGCTGAATTTATAGTGCACACTATTGGGAAAAACCCTTTAGACTAATTGCTTATGTATTTTGTAAAACTTATATCTATTTTATAATACTTGGCGACGACCTGACAAATAGGGGAGGGATTTAAAATTTAAACGTAGAATATTTTTAGCATAAAGGAGACATATATACGACCCGATCCAGATATTCCCCTTTTTTTTAGGTTACTTTGTGCTTGGGGGGGAAAGGGAAATTTTCATGACCCGATTCACCCCCGAAAAATACTTGTGAATCGTTGAATCGAACCGTTGCGTTTTTGGCGTCTAGAACTCGATTTTACCCCAAAATAGGGGTAGTTTTGGTCCTAGGGGGGAAATCTTAGTGGGTTTAAAAAACTTTTCGATCACAATTTTAAGTCCGGGTTGAAAAAAATGAGAATACCCCCGTTAAATTTTAATGGCGTCCAAAACTCTTTTTTTCCCCCCTTTTTCCAAAGGAAGTTCTGGCCCCAGGGGGGGAATTTTGGTAGGGTAAATCCCTTTTTAATCCACAAATTTGGGCCCACACAAGTACAAAAGAATACCACCGTTGGTTTTTTTGCGTCCAGCATCGATTTTTCACCACTGGGGATAGTTGTGGTCCTAGGGGGAAAATTTCAGTGGGAAAAAAACCTTTTTTAATCACATATTCGAGTCCACCGTTGACAAGCATGAGAATACCACCATTGAAATTTCCCCGCATGAAAAAATTGATTTTTTTACCTCCCCCTTGGGGGTAGTTTTGGTCCAGAGGGTAAATTTCAGTGGGGGAAAATTTTTTTTTCCCACTAATTTGTGTCTGGGTTGCAAAATACATGAGAATACCACCATTGCGATTTGGGTGAAAAAACCCCAAATTTTCCCCACCCCCCCTAGGGATAGTTTTGGCCCCAAAGGTAAATTTTGGTGGGGGAAAACTTTGAGTAAAAATTTGGGGCCCAGCTTTAAAAAAATACTTTGAAATATCATGGTTAAAATCCACCATTCACTCCTTATATTGACATTTTTTGGCCTCCAGGGCCAATCCTAGAGGGGTAGGGCCTTTTTGAGGCCAAACCAGCGTCAAAAAATACATGGAATTATCATGGCCCACCCACAAATCTCGACTTTTTTTTTGGGGCTGTGTTTTATAATTGGGTTGGGCACAATTGTGTGATACTCTAGGTAATAATGCAGATAAAGAGGTGGTTACTGGCTGAAGTGCACAAGCAAATATTTCAATATTATCCGAGTTCAACACTACGATTAGCAATAAAAAAAAGGGGTAAAATTCTGGGCCGAAAATTTAAGTTTTTGGGATAATTATCATTAATACTAAAAGAAATAAAAATATAAAAGTAAAAAAATATAGTTATAATATACTTAAAATAATACTCAGTGTTAATGTAAATTAAACTAATTATATTCAGTTCCAATTTTTCTTAAAAAAATGTTTTTTAGTATGTGGTTTTTGTAATATGCGATAAAATCAAAAAAAAATTTTAAATCTATACCTAAAACAGTAAAAAATAGTTTTATTAATGCAAGGCGCGTTTTTTCCCCCGAACCGTCGAATTGGGTTTTTGGGGCTCGCCAGAAATCAGCTCAAAAATTATACCATATGTGCTCTATTGAACATGGAGGAATGGAATTTTTGAAAAACTTTTTAATATTTTTTATTTTTTTTCTTTAAAAGTAGGGGTAATATTGAAATTAAAAACCTTTTCACACGACTTTTACCCGAACGTAGCAACCCCATGCTCCGACAATTTTTTTTTTAAAAATTCATAATCCTGGTCAAACTAAGATTAAATACGTAATTATTAATAAATTACAAGTTTATGCAGTTAAAATTTCGGGAAGAAATATTAAAAGCAAAAAAAAAGTTGTAGCGAGTTAAAAATGAAAACGCATAAATTTTTTTTTGGTACCTTATTTTTAAACTAAAATATGTCTGAGCGTGTTTTTAAAACCAACTTTTAAACACGCGAGTGTTTTAAAGGGTTTCCATGGTACATTAACCCAAAAACACGAGAAATATGAAGTCTAAGATGACATTGCCAACCTTTTTAAACCCTTTAGTATTGGCATATATAAGGCATTTTAAAGAAAATAAAATATTGATCTGACATAAGTACTTTATAACGCCCCAAAAAAAATTAAAATAACTATAAAAAAAATTTTCTAATTTAACTTTAAAAAAAAATTTAAGTATTTGTGAATAATTTGGGTTTTAAAAAACTTTCTCTTTTTTCGAGAACTCCCGGTTTTCGCCGTCGTGCTCGAAAAAAAACGCGGGGTGTTTTAAAGCCCCCAATATCCACTTATACTTTATTAGACCATTCTTTCATTTTAGTAAAAATTGCCTTTTTAAATTTCGTTTTGCCCTCGTAGAAAAAATTTACCCCATATTTAGATTCAGAAGATTTTTTTATACAAATTTTCCTGGCTTTATTGATGCAGGATGTTTTCTTAAACCAGAACCTCAATTGTAATTTGTTTATTTTTTTTTTCCCCCTATTTAAATAAATTGTCAAATGCTTTTTAATTTTTTTTTTAAAAAACATGAGGATAAGGACAAAAATTTTTTTTTCAGATGCATCTAGTCTATGACGGGGGTTTCCATTTGACATTTAAATAAAAGTACAAAACCCAAAATGAACAATAAACATTATTTTGGTAAATAACACAGGTCAACATTTAAATTACGCGGGGAAACCCCCACGCGGTTAGGTGCTATTAGGGGTTTTAACGTTGGTATTATTTCAAAAAAAATTTTTAAAAAGAAATTTAAATGACCCTTGGGTGGGCCCCCATAGATATAAAAAATAATTAAAAAGCCGGATTCGGATTCAAAGGGCCTTGAAGACATATGCAGAAATTCCCGATTTTATCGATGGTTTTTTTCCACTTTACCTTAAATGACCCTATACCTGACGCAATAAAGGTTAACCGACCCTTTTTCGTAATCAGCGACCCCGAAAACCCTAGTAGCACCGGGGCCCTTCCCGCATAGCCGTTGACCTGTGTAATTTTAAGTTGTGAGGTAATATAACCCTATAGGGGGTGGTGCGTCGCCAGAAAATCCCATGAAAATTTTTAAAGGGGGTTTAAATTTTTGGTTTCCCCCTGATTTTATAAAAAAAAGTAAGATAATTTTTAAAAAAAAGGACCAGTCTGACAAACCCCATGCCAATTTTTAAAAAATTTTTTAATAAGAGAATCTTGAATTATTCAATGGGGAAAGTTCACAAATTTTTTCAAATGAAATTGAAAATCTTTAGATTATACACTATATAAACAGGTAAACACTCCCAAAATTTTTTTTTAAAAAACCCCTTTTTTGCTGAAATAAATGAAAAAAAAAAATCATTTTTTTAAAAAAGGTTAGAAAACGACCCCCTTCCCGGGAGGCTCCCCCGTGTGACGTCAGCCCCTTGTTTTAAAGTAAACAACGCCATAGTGTACGGGTCACAATATTTGGATTGTGATTTTTTTTCTGACTAAAAACGGAAAAAAGAGTAAATAAATGGTGTTTTTTTCCCTAGATGTACAAATACTTCAAAAAAAATCCTAATAAGATTTTTATAAAAGGGTTCCAAAAAATTTTAAAAAAGTAAAAAAAAAAGGGTTTGCTGCAGCTAGGAGAGATTTAAAGGAGTTTTAAAAAAAAACCAAGTTCTATTTTGAAGACCATTTTAATGTAAGTTTAATTTAAAAAAAAGGGTTTTATAAAACCAAATTTTAAAAATTATTATTTTCTTTTAGCTTGAGGAAGAAGGGAAAATTATGGGAATATAGGTTAAGTAAATTTTTCTGCTCGAATAAAATCTGAAATAGTTCCCCATTTTTTTTTGTCCCAAACCCTTTGATAGAAAAGAAAGTGTCCCCGGGAACGACTAGTGAGAAAAGACCAAAAAAAGGAAAATTTCAGAAATATTGACTCACTTGGAAGTCCCAGAAACCCAAAACCACAAGGGCAATAGACGATCCGCAACCAAGCATCATATCAGACTAAAACCCCAAGATGTAACTAAAATTTAAAGAAGTTAAATTTTCTAAACATGATTTTATTTTGTCAAGCTTATCCTATTATTACCGTAGTAAAGGAAAAAAATGGCATTAAACCCAAAAAAAAAACAGTAACAAATTTTTTGCAACATCACCATAAAAATTTCCCTCCCTCCCCCATAACTTTTTTGAAAAAAAAAAAAATTTTTAAAAGAATTTAGAGTTTGATAGTGACAGTAGTAGTGTACGTAGTGTAGAAGCAGTGGAATTTTCTCCTAATTTAGACATTTGGAAACCCTTTCTCAGGAAAGTAGTGATAGTAGTGAAATTGTAGAGGAAAAAAAAAAGCAGACCCAATTTTCGAAAAAATGTTTGTTGATATCATCGAAGAAAAACTACGTATGTTTTACGGGGTTTTAAAAAAAAAATAGGGGGTTTCAAACATTTTACAAAACAAATCTAATTTAAAGAAACATTTCAAAATTTAAATTATATAAAATCAAGACTAATGGGTTCATTTGAAAAAATTGTGATTTATTTGTTTTTATCAAAAACATATTTCAAATAATATATTTTACAAGTCATTAGTTGTTATGGCTCATTTAATGAAAAAACTTATTTTTTTTTGGGCCCTTTTGCCCTATCTAAAAAAAAAAAACTACCAATGCAGTTCAGAATTACATTTTCAAAAGACAAATTTTTAAGATTGCTTAGAAAATTGGGAAACCCGAAACCAAGTGCAGCGAAACATCGTTTTTTAAAGGTAGAATATAAAAATGTAATACTGTGAAATATCTTATATCAACAACGCCAATGGTCTTATCAATTTTATTTCTAAAGGATATGGTGGTCGTACTAGCGATGCTTTTTTATACTTAAAAAAATGTGGATTTTTAGAAGTACTTTAAAAATTGTGTAGTGATGGCAGACAGGGGGTTTAAAAAAACGAAACATTTTTAAAAAAAAAAACTAGTTTAGTGAGGCCCCAAGTGTTATTAATAAAGAACAAAAGACGGTGATGTACTATTTTCAAGGCGAATAAAATGTTCGTTCACATTGAACGTGTTATAAAACGTGTTAGGGATTTTAAAATGCTTGGCCCCCATGCAACTGTAAATTTGGGGTTTTAGTTCAGAAACTTGACAAAATTATAGTTATAGTTTTTGCAATAATTAACTTTTCAGCAGCCCATAATAAAAAAAATCTGTACACAGTTAATTTTTAAAACTTTATTCATTTGCAAAAATTTTCAAAAGGTATCTACTTTAAAAAAAAATCTATATATTTTTTGGAAATTTACTTTTTTCCCACGACCACCTATGAATTTACAAAAAAATACTGGTAACTTGGCTCGAAAGTGCCCAATATCACACACATGCTGAAAATTCCTTTTCCCCCCCCTGGGGCCAAATTCTTCTTTTGAAAAATTCCTTTTTTCAATATTTGTTTGTAATATTAGGCATTTCAAACCAGGACCCCGCCCACAACGCCATATTGTTTTTTTTTCGAGTTTTTGACTGGGTAAAAATAATAAAATCACGGACCCCCCCACAATTTTGACAAATCATCTTTTTTCCCAATTTTTTAAAAAATTTTTATTATGGCAGAGGGGGGAAAAACCCCCAAAAAGACAGTTTATCAAATTCCTAATACCGTTGATTGGGGTAGTGTTTTGGGGAAAATACATGTTTTTGGGAAGTAAAAAGACCGACAAAAGTTTTAGTCGCTTAACCAGAAAGACCATCTGTTTAGGGAAAAAATAAATACATAGGGACTTATTGATTTTTTTTTTAATGAAATAGAAAAAAAATATCTGTAAATTTTTTTTTAAACCAACGCGTATGCCTCGTAAACGTAACCCCACCATCGAAAAGCCGACGTTGTCGAATGTTGTGAAATTTTTTTTCGAAAAGACTATGGAACTAAATATTCCATTGATTATCTAAAAAGATCAAAAGAAATTATGGAAAAGTCACAATGTTTATGTTTTAAAAATTTTAAAAGCAATTTTTTATAAAAAATAAATGTGAATTTTGGGGATAAAAAGTACAAGGGGAAACAATTATTATTGAATATAGAAGGCGTTTATAATTGGTAAATTTCATGAAAATCACAAATTGTATTTTTGTTGATATTTTTATTAAAAAAAAAAAAATTGTTTCGAGCATTACGATGGGAAATTGAAAGTTTAGCAAAAAAAAAAAAAAAAGGCGGGAAACCCTTACAAAAAGCCTCATAGAAAAATTAATATTTTAACTTCTTAAATTACCACACATGCACGCGATTACTTTTTGAGATACAGGGTTTTTGAGTTTTTAAAATACCCATGTTTTTATTTGTAATTTTAAAAGAAAAACCCCCTTTTGGGTTTTGTTAACACATTCTTTTTTTAAGTTTTTTTTTATTAGATTTAAAATTACACGTTTTTTTTTTTTATGACGCTCAAAGACGAAATGTCAGTTTTTTAAATTTGATAATAAACTTGAAGGGGGGGAAAAGTTTTTAAAAAAAAGGGGTCTTTTAAATTTTTAAATATGTCTTGAAATAAGCAAAGGAAAAAATAAAACGATTTTACAAAATTTCTGTTTCGTCCGGTTAATTTCGAAGTGTACGGTTTTTTTCAAATTTAAGAGAGGCTTTTTATTTGTCAAAAATTTTGGCAACTTTGCCCCCATTTACTTAACCGACCCTGATTTCTGTTTCCCGAGATCCCCATATTTTAACAATTTGAATCATCCTGCAATCTTGTAAAAACAAAAAAAGTTTTAAAGCCTATGTAAATTTTAAAATTATTAATTCAATTTTAAAAAGGGAAAATATTCGACTTATGACCATTCTCTTTTGTTAGATGGGGGGAAAAACAACAGAAAAATTAATTTTCCAGTTTTCCCAAAACAAATAGAAATATTTAATAAATCGAAATAGCATGTATTTTTTTATTTAAAATACTTATTTTATTAAATCCAATAATTATATTTATTTAAATTGAGTTTTGTCATGTTATATTTATTCGAGGTTTTATTATTGGGTATTTTTATTACATATTTATATGTTTTGTATAAAGTTGTATAGAGAACATTTTTTTAAAAAAATAAAATTTTCCTTATTTATTAATTTTTTAAATTTTTTTAATAAATATGTTTTCTTAAACAAAATTTAATTTATAGAAAGAACTAGGTAAATGATGTTGGGGAAAACATCCTATGCACTTTTTTAAATTTTTGGGGGTTTTTTTGAGAATTTAAAAGGGCTATTTTTTTTAAAACCCTTTTTTTTTGGGCTATTGGGCTAAAAATTGTAGCCCAATAAAGGGCTTAATAAATACGTCCCAAAAAAAAAAGATAAAAAAACTAGTAATTAGTCCTTTTATTCTTTATTCCCAATAAACCAACAGCTCAAAAAAAATTTTTTTGAAGACACTGTTTTACCCCAAGGGGTTAAATCTTTCATCTTAATATTTTTTCTCAAAAGTATAGGCACATAGCTATTAAAATCAAAAAGTTAAAAGGGGGTGGACTTTTTGGCGGGTCACCCTGTACCTAGAGCTGAACCCAATCAACGGGAAGCATAATTAAAAAATAGCAAAATTTTTCAGTCTTTTTTTTTCTTCTCAAACTGAAAATAATTAAATAAATAATTATAATTTGGGTTTAAAATCCCGTAAAGGGTAAGAAATTTTTTTTTGATCTTAAAAGAGCGGGAGCGACAAAAAAGATTCTATTTTTTTTGTCTTTAATAAAAATTTTAAAAACCCCGGCCACCACTTTAAAATTTGGCGTTGTTTACACAAACGCCGTAAATTTTATTGGGGGAGCACCAATCGATCAAATTTTTTTGGGAAACATTGGATCGTCCTCACTAAAAAGGACGAAAGATCCCCTTTTAAAATTTTTTTAAGAAAGATAGAAATAATTTTTTTAGCGAGCCACGTTTTTTTTTCATAGGCATTAGGGATCTTCCCAAAACACTACTCAATCCGCTAATACTATTGTGGCCATAGGGAAAAAAAGTGTCATTATCAAAAAATAAATTTTTTAAACCGAAGAATTTCCCGCACTCGGGTTAAGCCCCATGCCAAATTCTCCTCGTTTAAAAAAATAATTTTTAACACTTATTATGTATTATACTATTATTTTTTTATTTACAGTTACTAAAATATAGGGAAAAACATTGGTTTTCCAAAAAAAAGTGCATTTTCAATGATATTTTCTTTTAAATTCCCTCATAATAGACTTTTGTATAGTACATTCACTTGTACCTTTTTTCAAAAAAAAATCCCTTTCAACACATTATAACATTTGTAAATTAATTTGCGCCAAATTTTTTTTATTTTTTTTATTTTTATTAATGTACCTTCAAAAGTCTTCTCAGAGGGTAGGACATTTTTACTTCAATCACAGCATCTTCGGGGCATCCCACCCGGGGTGCAAACCCAAAAAAACCAATTTTTGAAAATTGAAAACCACAAGTTTTTATGTTCATTTTTTAAATTTTTTCTTTGGGTTCCAAAATCACTGCCTTTTTTCCCCTTTTTACCCATCTGTGCTTTGGGTGTTAAATTTTTTTACTCCTATGATTTGGTTCACTAACGATCCACTTGATGTTTTGCACATTTCCATTTCATACAGTTTTAAAGTTTACGACCATATCGTAGCTCAAACCATAGTGAGTCGTCACCGTTTTATGGGTCATCCTCGAGGGGGTCTTTGGATTATTTCTGTATCCATATTTAGGTACAAAAGTTTACAAAACTATCTGCTGTTTGTTCTAAGTCAATATTAATAAATTCTATCATGAGTTGATGGATAGATGGGCCCCCCGAACTGCAGCCAATGTTCCATAATGTGAATTTATGGGGCATCCAAAATTTTGGGAAAACCTGTTCTTCGATTTTTTCCCCAAAACCCCAAGCATCTGGCATGGTTAATGGATATTTCTTTTTTTTTTCCCAATATTTTTCAGTTCAATGAACTTTTCTTCGATCCTACGGGGACAAAGTAGTTTTTTTCCAATAGCAAACCACTTTTGGAGCAGGCTCTTCTGAAGACGATGAAGCCACATTAAAAATGGATAGCATGTTTGCATCCCCCCGAGGGGGCAAAAACAAGCTTTGAAACTTCTAAAAGGGTTTTCCCTTTTCCCTCATCAATCAAGATTTCACAAAATATGGCTTATCTCGAACTTTATGGGGGAAAAACCCTTGGCTTTTACCGCATTTACTTCCTGCCCTTTTTAACCCTAACTAGCCAATGGCTGAGTCCCCATAACTTGCCCGTGCAGATCTAAAAAAAAAAAAATTTTTTTTTTATAAACCCAAGCAAAATACCTATAAAAATGAATATGAAATTATTTACGTACAGAAAAATTTTTTATTGGGGGTAGTTTAGAAAGATTAAATTCATGGGGAAAAATAGTCCTAGGTCTGAACTGTAAAGTTTTTTCGGCGGCATATAAATAATGCAATATTAAATAGCATATGTTATTCGAAATTTAAATGATAGTGTTTTAACAGGGTGGTATTTTTAGGGGGTTTTTTTTGGCTCCACTCTTTTTGTGGTTGATTAAAGTCTTTTTTTAAAAATTTTGGGGAAATCGGATACCATCGTAACATCCACAGTTGGCAGATTATGCGAGTCGGCTTTTTGAAACCTTTGCTCCATTTCTTTTTTTCCCCAAACAAAAAAGGAAAATATCTAACACACAAACCCAAATTAACTTGAACACAACAAAATATACAAAAAAGAAATATTTTTGTACGCGTAAATGGTTCTAAAATGCGAAAAACCCTAACCTATAACCTAAAAGAGGTAGGCAGGTTAAAAATAACAACAGATGACTCGTCAGGATTCAATCGATAAAGGGGGCTGACGTCACAGCCAATCAGAGCGCTTTCCTTGAATTCAAATGAATCTATTGTTTTTAATTGTGTTTTTTTTTACACAAAGACATTATTTATATTTAATATATTTTATAAATATTTATTAGGATAATTTTTGATCATTTTATGGTTTAAACTAGATTTTTTATTTTTTTGAACAACCCTTTTTTAAAAAGTAATTGGGAAAATCACCAAATTTTCGGTTCAGGTAAAACCAAACAGACACCACCCACCCGCAAAAATTTGTTATAAGGCTTTTTCAAATCTGACGTACAGCGAATACAAAAGGGTTTTTTTTTTTTTTGTTTTATCAATCTCACAACCATTATATTTTAAAAATAAAAACGTTAACATTATTTTTTTATTAAACCTTTTTTTTAATGTAACAATTGGGGGTTTAAATAAAGAATTTTTAAAATATAATTTTATCATACTAGAATTTAATAAAACCAATAGCAGTATCTGAAATATTTTCTTTATTTTTCCCAAAGAAGCCCATTTTTAATTTCAACCATTAAACGTATTGTCAGTAAATTCGAGTCCTAAGCCATCGTAATAAATATTTGTAAATGTTTTAACCTAGAAGATCGAAAAAAAAAACCCAAAAAAAAAAGAGGGAATTAATCCTTTAAAATTTTTATATGTGGAAAAAAAAAATAAAATAAAATAAATAACTTTTTTTAAAAAAAATGAGAATTACAAAAAAATTAATTAATCAAATGTTCAAACAACCCTCCCCCATTAACAGCTAAACAATATCCCAACCGATCATAAAATTTAATTTTTTAAAGTTGCTAAGCTGATATTGCGAAATTTATTAATTCTAACGAAATAGCATTTTGTAGCTTTGGGTTTTGATTTTTTAAATTTTACACTTTTATAAATGACATTTTTTAATGACCCCACAGAAAGAAGTCATTCGGAAAAAAATCGGGGACCTGGGGTGGCCTAAGTATCCGGGCCGGGGAACCATCCATTTGGTACCGATCATTTTTATCTTTTCAAAATTTCCCCTTTTAAGGGGGGCATTTTGATTTTAAAATAACCAAATAGGTCTCTGCTGTCAGGTTATAGTCCATAAAAAAAAGGGGCCCCAAAGAAAGGTGTCCGATAATTAAGAATACATTTGTTTTTTGGGGGGTATTGGGGCCCCAGTATGGGGCCCCATGTTAATTTTTCTTGGCTCCAATACCCATTCTGAACATTTGGTTTTTTGTTGAGAGTGAATGTATATTCATCGGAAAAAAAAATATTTCTTAAAAAAAATTTCCCATCATTATTTGCTCTTTCCATCTTTTTTAAAAAAAAATGCCATTCCTTGCTTTTCATCTCCTTTCCAAAATTTTGATTTTTTTAATTCCTGAGTTAAACATTTAAAAATTATTACGGACCCTTTGGGACTCGAACTACTGACAATACGTTTAATAGTTGAAAGAATGGAATGATTTTGGGGGGGAAAAATAAACTGATAACATTTCAGATACTGTCAAAACTTTTCCCCCAAAATCCACTTAAGTACTGATATTTTTTCCCCAAATTAAATAATTCATATTTTTTTTTCAAAATCTACTTCCCCGATTTATTAACATTTTCCCCTATGTCGGGGGGAAAAATTCATTTTACTGGTGCCTTTTTTGGTTTAACCTGAACCAAAAATTTTGGGGAAATTTTTGGGCAAAAAATTGAATAACGGTTTGCTTATTAAATTTTTGAAACTTGGCAGAGCGTTTTTCCGATTGGTCTCTTTAAGTTTGTAAGTTTTGGGGTAAGTTTTTTTTAAAAGAAAATAGAGTCATAGAAACAATAGCTTATCCCAAAAAAGTGCAACAAGGGCCAATAGTTTTATAGTAATGAGTTTCGTCGATTTGAGCCAATTCCCATATCCAAATTTCTTTAATTGGGCCCACGGGGGGCCCAAAATTTAAAAAAAATTTTTTTTTTTATTTTTTTTTTAAAAAAAAAAGTCGATTTCAATAATTTTTGGTTTTTTTTCGTCCTTGGGGTTTAAAAGACGTTTTTTTTTGGGAAAAAATATTATAAACGGACATCAATCACTTTTAAAAGAAGACTAAAAATAACTCATTAATTTTAAATTTTAGAAAAAAAAGGGTTTTAAAGGGAAATTTGCCATATTATTGTCTTTTTTAAATTTTTTCACGACCGGGTATCGAAATTTTTTTTTTAAGTCTTCAGGGCTTGGTTTGTCTTTTAAAAAAAAACCCGGGAAAAAATTTTTTTACCTTTTTTTGTTTTTTTTTAAGAGTTACTATATTATTCGTTGGATATATTTAAGAAAAAATTTTGATTATTTTTTTTAACATACCATATTTTAAGCGTCTTAAAGGGGAAAAAAAAGGCATTGAATTAAAAATTTTAAAAAAAAAAATATTTTTTTGCTCCCTAAATATTATAAAAAAAAAACATGATTATTCTAATCGGGGAAATTTTTTTTTTTCATCATCCTTTTTTTGAGGGGTTCTGAGCGCTTTTATTATTTTTTTAGTTTTTTGTCTTTTGCTTTTTAAAAATTATAAAATGATGATAAGAAAAAGGTTTTTGGTTTTTTTAAATACCAGGGTCTAGCAAAACCCTTAACTTGGGTTTTTTATTAAAACGGGTTCAGCGTAAAAAAGGGGAAAAGAAGGCGTTATCTTTAAAAATTTTTTTTAAAAAATATGGTGTGCTTCCTTTTATAATTGGAATTTTAAATTTAAAAAAGTATGGTTGGCTTGTCAACAATTCAATTTGCACTTTCAAAACATAAAGGACCCCCCCCCAATTTTTTTTTGGGGGAAATGGCCCCCCCTGAAAATGGCATTTTCACCGGGGGCCCCTTTCCATAAGAAATGTGCCGAGTCCATTCCCCCGCACTGTGTCAGTTGTAAGTTAAAATCGGTAGGTAATTAAATCATTGTGTTTTAAATTTTCGACAATATTTCCGGGCATACTATAGCAACTCGACTGCTATAGTTTTGATGGAAATTGAGTAAATGTGTAAGTAAAGTAAATCGAGATAATATAGTATTCGTAGTATTTTTTAGCCAAAACTGACATACGATATTTCATAGTAGCTTTTTTTGCTTTTTTTATCCTTTCGTTTGGGACATACTACTTTTTTTCAGGTCAAAGCTTTTGTTAAAAAATTGCGCTGCATTATAGTAACTAAAAAACCCCAAAATAAGTTACTATAGTCTTCGTTGCAGGTCGATATGTAGTTATATCTTTTGTTTTTTTATGTCATTAATTTTGAGAAATCAGATGCTCTTTTCTAATGAAACAATGTTTTTGGAAGATTTTTCATCTTTCGCAAAATTTTCACATTCCCAAAAAAAATCATTTTTAATTACGTTTTGGGGGAAGATATTTTATTAATACGTAAAAGAGGTTATTACTAAAAATTTTTTGTGGTGTCTTCATAATTTTTTTTTATTGTTGACATTAAATATTTTTGTTGACAAATTGCCCAGAGTTTGAACTTTTTTGGGCCAGTATTTTTATCTTCAAAATTTTTTTTTATGTTTAAATTTTAATATGTACAAATATACGAACTTTAAAAAAGTTGACATGCTTTTGGTTTAGGGGTTTTTCCCCAAGCAAATGGACGTCTAAGTATTAGGGTTTACATGGAGAAAATTTCCTGACCGTTGTATACCAAAAAACCAAACTTTTTGCAAGTATTGAACGCCGTTTTCCCGGAAAACGGGTAGCTTTAAACGAAAAAATGGGGGTCGTAATTGGACAGCTCAAAGTGTTGAAATCGAAGAAAAAATTGAAAAAAAGGCCAAGTATCAGTACCCCCGGTTAAAAGGATTTGGCGGTTTTTAAACCACCGTAAACGACATTTTAAAAAAAATTTTGTATATCCGTATCACTTTCAAATAGAACTTTTGCCCATTGATCCTTCCCACCCTCTTTGTAAATTTATTCGGAAAAAGAAGAATTCATGATCTAAATTTTGAAAAAAATCTTATTTACCGATGGGCGACCACAAGGTCGGGAGTTACCAACCTGTACAATGAACATTTTTTATGCCGATGAAAATCCTTATGCCATTAAATTTACTTCCCCACCTTGGCCCGCTTTCTCTAGTAATCTCGACAAATGTTTAGGTGGATCCCCCCAAAAGGGAAAAAAAAACACGGGAGACTGACGGGAGCAATTTAACAGCAGAAAACAGAAATTCCTGGGGCTACCAAAAAGAATATATACCGGGTTTTTGGACTGGGGAGAGCGAAAAACTTTAAAAAAAGGTTCTGTGAGGAGGGGGAAGCAGGACATTGCAGATAAACCCGCCCCCACAGAAAGACCCCCAAAGGAAAAAATGTGGATCGAGACAGTTGAAAGTCTAGTTTTTAAAATAAAACAGACGGGCCCTTGGCCCTTTACTACCAAAACCCCAGCCAACCCACCCGCCCGAAAAACCCAAACCCAAGTAACCCCAAACCAAGTGGCGTCCCAAAAGTACCCTACCTCAAGAGCGTCCCAAAATCGTTTACACAAATTAAATTTAAAAAAAGATCTTAAGACTCTTAAATCCACCTGTGCACCTGAAACGAATACTCCAATCCCTTCAAACAAAAAAAAAAGGGAAAACCCTAAATGAAATGAAAAAAAGGCAAAGCCCCTGGCTTTGATGGCATTCATCCCGAATTTCTAAAGCACAGCGGTAATTTTCCCGGCAATGGTTGCGGAATTTTTTTCGGGTATCCTCCCGACTGGAAATGTCCCCATCAACTAAAAGAGCAAAAGTCTTCCCCTTCTAAAACCAGGAAAAAACTAATGATACACCACAAAAAAATTTCCGTCCCAAATTTCACCAAGATTTACAAACTTTTTGAAAGACGTTTAAAGGATTTGTCAGTAATACTTTCCCAAAAATACCTGGGAAAAAGCTGGATTCCGCCCGGACCGCAGCCCGAAAAACCGCCGCACTGACCAACTACGTGGAAACGGCTTCCAAAAACAATTAAAAACATCTACGGTTTTTATAGACTTATCATGCATACGACACTGTATGGAACCCAAAGGGGTAATATATAAACTAATCATTATCCCCTGCAGAAAGATTACCAAAAGTTATCAATGCCATGTATCCCAAAAGATGCTTTTCAAGTCATCATGGGCGAAAAGAATACCCAAAATGAAATTGAACAATGGCCTTCCACAAGGATCGGTGCCCCCTGCTCTTCAGTCTCTACATAGCAGATATGCCCAAAACTACATCAAAAAAGTTTTTATACCTGATGACTGGGCACTTGCTACAAGCCATAAAACTTAGAACTACCGAGCAAATTTAACAAAACCTGGACCCTTTGGGGGATATTTTCGTAACTGGAATTCAAACCCCAAAGCCGTCAAAACGGAAATACGGGTTTCACCTAAACAAACAAGATGGCCAACTACCAACTTTAAAAACTACTTTGAGGATAGAGTCCCCAGCCATAATAACCATCCTAAATATTTGGGTTTTTACCTCATTTAAACCCCTAAAAAATTTAAAAACATCCCTTTTGAAAACTGAAAAATCAGAACCCGAAATAACATCCTCAAAAGCTTTTGCGGCCCACATGGGGTTTTCCCCCCTCCACACTTAGATCGAACATTGGTCAGTGCCCCGTCCGGGGAAAACTGTGCACCGGTGTGGATCAACAGCTCGCACACAAACCGTGTTGATGTGCAAATCAACCAAGCTATGCACTTATAGGCCCTAAAGGGCCCCTCCCCCCTACTGGCTGCCCCACTGAACCCATAGCCCCCCTCCATCCGTCGAGAACATGCTCTTGTTAGAGACTATAAAAAAATTTAAAGCTGATCCCGTTTCCGCTCCCACGTTGGAATTGCCGATGGAGATATAAATAGGCTTCCTCAAGAAAACCCCCCCAAAAAAATGCAAAAATGCTTGTCGAAAAAAAATTTAACATTACTGAACGCCAGCAAGAGGACTGGGAAAAAAATGCGCCCCGCCAAAAAAAGGGTTATGCCATGCGTTTCACCACCAGAAAAGGGTTTTGACCAAGGGGGAAAATCTGGGCAACTCCCCCCAGAATAAGAACGAACTTAGATGCTCCGATTCCCCTTTTGGTTGGGGGAAAAAAACCCCCCCCAAATTGCGACTGTGGTGAGGAAAGACAAACTATTGAACACCTGGTAGAGGAAAGCCCGATTAGACCCAAAGGGGGAAACCCAGCTGATTTCTTTTTTGCGACAAAAGAATCAATTGAATATATTTGTAATCTCGATGTTTGTTTGTAGAATATAGTGTACCTATTTGATTTTGTAATGTTTTTTAATCTATTTTTTGTTTTTTATTGTATTTATGACTTCCTGTGATGTAGCCATCGCTAAATAAAAAAAATAAATACTTACCCCCAACTTTAAATTTTAAAAAAAATTTTTGGGGGAGGTTTATTGATAGGTACCCACTGGTCCTGTGAATTGCCAGACAAATTAAATGGAAATTTTACCGAAATTTTTTTGCAAAACACTTTGGCAATTCTTCTGGTTTTCCCCCTATAATTCGACAAGGACTGAAAAAACAGGGTATTCTGAAATGTATCCCCGGTCGTTGTTAGGACCCAAAAACTAAACATAAAAGTCTATAAAATATGGTCCCAAGGCCTTCTTTCCAAATACAGGGTGTTAAAGTTTTTTTTTTATAAAATTTTTTTTTTTTTCAAAATTTAAAACCTAGTTTATGTTTTTCTGAACATAATTAAAAACAATAATTTTTTAAAAAATTTAAAAAAAAATTTTTAATTTTATTATACATTTTTTTTTTTTTTAAAAATTTTGCTATAATAAAATCAGAGGGTCGTAATTTTTTTAAAAGAAATATTTAAAAACCTTGCTCTATCAACTTTTTCAAAAAACCTTTTTGACGTAAAAATAAAAAACAATTACTAAATTTACTTAAAAATGTAATACAGGGCCGTACCAAAAAATTGTTTTGTTTAAAATAGTAAAAATACTATGGTGGCTTCCCCTACAAGTAAGAGCCAATAAGATTAAGAAACCGTCATACCCAAAAACCCCGGATACTAATTTTACTCCCAAAATTTACATTATCATAGAGTTTTTAAAAAAAAAAAGAAAAATTAACTAAAAATTTTTAAAACCCGTATTTCAGAAACGAAGGCCTTGCGGACCCATGTTTTATAGACTTTTTTTTTTTTTGGACCCTGACCGTCCTGAGTATTGACATTTCCCCATGTCACCCTTTTCATGAGGGGCGCCACACCTTTTCCGTGGCTATGTGCCCCTACGATATCCACCCAAAGGAAATTTAAAGGTGTTTGGAAACCCAATCTGGGCCCATTCGATCAAAATGTGCCCAAATATGAAATAACTGTCAATTGGCCCCCGTTCTGGCTCAAAATTCCACAAATAATTTAATGTTTTTCCCCACTTACACACTGATAAATCAGTGTGTAGTTAGGGAAACATTATACTTTTTGGGGCCATAATGGTCTTAGGTTTCTAAGGTTTTTTGGGGTAAGGGCGCGGCGCGGAAAAAATATATCCCGCTGTATCGTCAACCGTCGTCGTCTCACCATTAGTCATTTTCGTTGTGGTTTGTGCCCTTTTGGGCCCTTTTTTTTGCTTTGTGTGAGTACCTATATTTTGTGGGGTTTCAGAAGTTTTGGGTTGATAAAAAACCCTTTTTATTTTTGTGATTAGTTTTGTTAAATTTGGGGCTATAATTTTGTGTTTATTGTTTGTTCATATCTAACAAAATGATTAAGTTGTATGGTTTTGTCTTGCAAATCCAAGGGTAAATACCCGGGATTTTTACATAAGTATTTTTTTTTAAATTGGGTGCTTTTTGAGACGTAACGTTAGGTAACCGAAAAATTAATAATTTTTCAATTATGAATAGCAAAATAATGAAAATTTCATAAAACACATGAGAAATGTAAGGCAATTTTAACTATCTTTTAGATGATTTCCACAATGTTTGTGTATTTCTGTGGATTTTTAAAAAAGAAAAAATTTTTCATTTAGGTATTTTATTTCATTTATTAATTTAGTACTTTTTTTTAAAGGATCAAACTTATTAATTACTGGGCAGACCAGGCAAATTTTAATATATACAGGTCTTTTAATTGAATAAAAGAAAGTACAATTTTATGAAAATTTCCCTATTTGTTTTTTCTGTATCTTTTAAGAAGAAATTGGGTTTTGGTTTTTTAAAATAACAATATCCTTTTTAAGCTCGACATACTGTAGACACATAATTTTAACGGATACTCTACAATGGATACCTGGTACCAAAGGCTAAAACTTTTTTTACCACTGTTTTCTGTCTCATGAATGTTTTTATTAGTAAAAAGGATAAGCCAAAAAAGCAGTTATAAAAATTTTCACTTTTTAATGAATAACCAAAATCTTAGGTTAATTAAACTTTTTCCCTATCTTGCCCTTTTTTTATCACAAAATTTGATAAGTACATAAAACTATCATAAATGTTTGAAATTTATTTTAAAAATCTTGTTTTTTATTTATTTACAAAAATTTTTTATAAAAATAAAAACTCACAAAAAAATCGACCATTTAAATGAAGGCTTCTTTCCATTTTATATCAGATGATATAAAATCCAATATTAAAAATAATCTTAAATATTCTATGGATATCTTTAATAAAAAAATTTTAGACATTAGATAAAGTTTAGGTTCATTTTTTAAAATGTGTAAATAGGGTTTTAATAAAACGGTGATCCTTTTGCACATTTGCTTAATTAGTGTTTTTTTTTAAAATCCATTTTATATTATTTAGTAGGTTTAAAAAACCCAAAAAATTTTTTTTTAAATTCATATTTGCTGAAAAAAATAAAATTAAAAATTCAATATTTTAAAGCGTGAAAAACCCGACAATATGGCCTCAATGGGTCGTGCGTCCCTTTCCTGTACTTTAATCTTTGGGTCATATTATCTGCATACATTTTTAAACAAAAAAAGAAAAGGGTTAATTTTACAATTTTAAAAAAAAAAATTTAATAGAATGATTTGGGAAATATTTTAAAGATAATAAATTTAAAAAAGATATGGTGCAGTATCGAACGCTCCTCAGAACCACATGGCTACCGAAAAGTAAAAAATTATAGTTTATGTTCACGAAACTAATTTAAAATTTTTAACCTTAAAAGTTCTTCTTCTGTGAAAATTTTAAATATTTTTTATTTTAAAAAAATATAAATTTATATATATATATATATATATATATATATATATATATATATATATATATATATATATATATATAAAATATATATATATATATATATATATATATATATATATATATATATATATATATATATATATATATATATATATATATATATATATATATATATATGCTTTTTTCGTTCTTTTTTCCCTTTTTTGTTTTTGTTTCTTGGAGGTTTATTATCTTCTTCCCAAACCCTAG
>JAHBCN010014435.1:0-22738 GCA_019359885.1 Listronotus oregonensis
TTGTTGTTTTTGGAGCACACGAAACTGGAAAAAAAGTAAAATTTTTGAAAAATTTGGAAAAACCTGTTTATTTCTTCGATACTGGGGGCACCCTGTGTGTGTTAAATAAAAAACCATTTTTAAAAACTCTAAGCAAGAATGAAAATTTTTTTTTTTTGTTAGATTAGGGGGATAAGTCGGACTTTTTAGGCGTTTAAATTAGTATAAAGGAAGGGGGAAGTTTTAAATTTTCTCAGTGATTTTTTGGGTCACCCTCTAGGCCTGCAAAGAATGTCCCTTTAAAAAAGATGTTTTTTTTAAAAAAAAAACAAGGCCCCAAATTTTAAAAAATTTTAAAAGGGGCCCCCAAATCCCATGTTATGTGTGCCATAGCATTTAGTTACTTACAGTAATTATCCCAAAAAACCAGCAATTTTGATTTAATAGTGTTTTTTTACATTTTCGATGTAGAATTGAATAAAGAAAAATTTGGCAAAATATATAGGGCGTTCCATTTACAAAAATTTTAATTTAACAATGAAAACTTTTTTTTATTGTTAAGTAAAAATTTATCCAAAAAAAAAAAGGGAAAAATCCAGGAGACATGGTGAATAAACCCCCTCCTAATTTTTTACCATGTAGGTTTCAAAAATTATTTTAGTTATGGCAATGATCAATATAAACCCCAGATGTAAGGAAATTTTTTGTGTGTTTCCCCTTTGAATTTTCCGGGGCAGACCCTTGCTGCCATATTTTCAGTCCAAAGGGGTCTTTAAGTGCTCTAAAATATTTAAAACTTTTCCCCCTTTTTTTTTACATGTAACTGCACCTAAATTTGTAAATTATTTAGTTTAAAAAAATTTGCACATTTAAATTTATTTTTAAATCTGAATTTGTTACAGTTTTTCCCCCGCACTATTAAAAGTCATTTTAAAAAATCTTTAAAAAACACTTTAAAAAACCGATTGTTTTGGCAAAAAGCGTCCCCAGGAGGTGCTGCCCCATAAATAAATAAATTTTTTCCAAAATTTAAAACGAGGGGAATTTTTTCCAAAGGAAAGGCAAAACCTGTGAATAAACCCTTACAACTCGGGGGGAAAACGATTTTACAAAAGTGTGTAAATAATATAACAGTGGCGGCGTAAAAAAAAAAAATTTTTGTTTAAAAATTTTAAAAAAAAAACGACTTTATTGTGTTAAAAAATTATAGATTTTATGTCGAAAACATAATTTTAAAAAACATGGAAATTGGTTGGGGTCAGAAATAGCGCTTGGTAATTTTAATTTAATTAATTTGAAAAAGTCATATGGTCATTATATATATTTTACTCACACATTCATTTATTCATACACCGTTAATTCCCCAAAAACTTTTTTAACCTATGAAGATAAAATTTGAAACAAAGGTTGACTATGAGAAAAGATTGGCGGGGAATTTTTGGGGAAATTTCCCCCCCTTAAAGCGGTAGAATGGGGGATGGGGAAAGTTTGTTTAAATTCCCCGTCATTTCTGAACTTAGAAGTATGAAAATTGTTATTTAGGTTTTAAATTATGATTAGAAATGATCTGTCTTAATATATTTTTTTAAATTCATCTGTTGGGGAGGAAAAGGGGGGATGAAAGTAATATGTACAAAAAAAAAAGATTTTTGAAGCTGTAAATATGAGTTGGTAATTAGATTTTAAAATTTTCCAGAAAAATAAAACCCCAGCTAAGAAAGGATTTTGGGAAATTCCCCCTTAAAAAAGGCAAAGGGGGGGGGGAAAAAATTTTGGGTGGAATTTTGTCATTTTTTGGCCCCGAAGCAGGGAAAAACCTTATGTACGGTAAATTCGATTAAAATTATCATATGGTTTCTTTTTTTTAAAAACATATCTTAAGATTTTAAAATGGGGGGGAGAGCCAATATAGGGGTTTTTTAAATTTAGCTTCAAAGTTTGTTATTTCTGACTTAGAAGGAAAAAAATTGGTATGTAGGCTATTATTAGATAAAAAATCTGTTTTAAAAATTTTAAAAAAACATCCCCCTTTAAATAAGCGTTTAAAAACAAAAAAAGGATGTTTTTATAAGGGGTTTTTCCCAAAAATAGTAAAATGGTAGTATTTTTTTGGGAATTTTTCCCCCTTAGGGGGTTTAAAAGGGGGGAAAATTTTTTTAAAAAATAAAACGTACTTATTTACAAATACCATTTTTTTAAAATAAAGATGATTTTAAAAAAATGATATACATTTTAAAAATAATGCTCAAACGCAAAAAGCGCGCTACACCGCAAAGTGTGTGATGAAAGACGGGGGGTGAGGGCCCCCCCTGAGGGGAAAACGACGTTGATTACGAATTAAATGTATTTTTCCCAAAAAAAGGAAAAATTTTAAAAATTAATTGGGGAAAAAACAAATTCAAAAAAAGGATGTAAATACACGTAAAGGAGGAAAAAAAAAGGGCCAAAAGGTCTTCGTAATAAAGTAAATATTTAAAAATAAAGAAGGGAGTCTTTTCCTAAAAATGCATACTTTAAATTGGGGTTTAAAAGCCAGGCCCCTTGAATACGTGAGTTCAGCCCCCTTTTAAGAAGATACCATATTTTTATGCAACTATTATTCCCATTTTAACCCTTTTTTAAACCCCCCCCAAAGATTGAAGGGGTTTAAAAAAAATAACACAGGGGGAAATCGTAATAGCCTACCTCCCAAATTTAGACGTCCCAAGTCCAGAAAAAAGGGGGGGGTCCGATACGGGGAAACCCACCTCCTATGCTTTTTTTTTTTTTGGGGGGAAGGTTTGGAAAAAATTTTTTCCAGCTAACGTCTTTTATTTTGGGGGGAATTAAAAATCTTTTTTACCAACTTCCGTTATTTCAACTTTATAATTGACAATTTTTCTATTCAAACTATTATCCCCCTTTTTTTAAAACCAAAAGGGAAAATTTTAAAATGTTTAAAAAAAAATAATTTTTTTTAACGTAAAAAATTTTTTTTCTTTTTAAATTTTCCCAAAAAAAGACATAGGGGTTGATGCAAACCCCCCTTATTTTACCGCTTTAGAGGGAAAATTTTCCCAACATCCCTTCTTAGCTAATGTCTAGCATTTTGTGGTTTTTTAGAAGTCCAAATACCAAGTTCCATATTTGCGCATTAAAAAAAACAATTTTAGATACAAAATTTCATCGCCTATTTTAACTCCCCTTTTTTTTTATATATATATATATATTTTATATATATATATATATATATATATATATATATATATATATAAATATATATATAAAAAATATAAAAAATATATATATATATATATATATATATATATATATATATATTAAAAAAAAAATATATAAAATATATATATATAAATATATATATATATAAAATATTTTATATATATATATATATATATATATATATATATATATAAAATATATATATATAAAATATATATATATATATATACCAAATTTTTAAATTTTTTTTGGGGTTTTGGGGTTAAAACATTTATTTTAAAATTTAAAAAAGGGTTTTTTTAAAATTTTTTCATATTTTTTTAAAAACCCAAACGCCGGAAAAAAGCCTTCATCAGTTTTTATAACCCAAAAATTAATATGGCAGTGGTTACTTATAATTATAACTTTTTTTTTTGTGTATTAAAAAAAATGTTTTTTAAAATTTTAAATAATTAATTATGTTTTTGGCTTTACCCTAGAAGGAAATTTCCCAAAATTAATAAAAACTTCAAAAACTTAAAAAAAACATACATCAATAAAACTTTTAAAAAATTTTTTCAGGACATGCAAAATTAAAAAATATTTATTTATACTGAAACGGCAGTAAGTTTTTCCTTCCGTATCCTGAAAAAAGATAAGACCCCAAAACATTTTTTTTTTTAAATTTAACAATTAATTTAAAAAAATTTTTTTTAAAAATAAAAGAATATATTTGTTTTTTTTTGGGGCTATGAAGATTAAATATGAAAATTTTTTTTTTTAAAAAAATTTATTATATTATTTGAGTGTAAGGAAGAGTAAAAAAAATTTTTTTAATACAAAAAAACTAAATTAATTAAAAATACGTTGTTCTGATTGGGTTCTGTTTTTAAAATTTTTTTCCCTTTTGATAATTAAAAGTATTTTTTTGCTTCTTTTTTTGTGTTTAGTTAAAGCGTTTTATTTTTTTGGGGCTATTTTTTTTCCATTTAATCGATTTTTAAGATATTTGTTGTTTGGCCAATATAGACCCCAGGGCAGTCGTTACAGGGGAATTTGGGGAAAATATGTTGATTTTTTTTTGGGTTTTTAAAGGGGTTTTATTTTTTGGCGCTAAAGAACTTTCTTTGAGAATATTGGCTTTTAAGACACACGGCGATATATAAACCCCGATGAAGGCTTTTTTTAAAAAAAGGGTTTTAATTAAAAATAAAAAAAATTAAAAAAAAACCCTTTTTAATTTTTTTAAAATAAATTTTAAATTTTCCCAAGAAATTAAATTGAAGAATATATGAATGGTTCAAAAAAGCAAAAAATCAAAAAAATATTTGGGGAGTATGGGGGGAAAATCTGCTTAATTCGACGAAATCAGGCCCACATATGGCGAAAAAAATCATGAACGAAAAAATTTTTTAAAAAAAATTTTATAAAAATTTGGAAATCAAAAAAAAAAGACAATTTTTTTTGAGGTGCAAAATCTGAAAAAAACACCAACATTTTTAAATTTAAAAGTAAAACACATTAATTTTTTTCCGGGGTAACCTGGAAGGAAATTTTCCCCCGAAACTGTTTTAAAAATTTTTGGGGTCTGGACACTTAATTTATTTTAAAAAGTGAAATTTCCCTTATAAATATACAATCCTTAGAAAATAAAATTTGGGGAAAATTTAAAAAAGCTTAAAGAACTCTAACAGAAGACTTTAAAAAAATTTTTACAGTACGAAAGGAAAAATAAAAAAAAATATAAATAAAATCAGTTCATTAATCTCTAAAAAAAAAAATAGCTTTTTATCAAAACATTAATATAGAAAAAAATTGGTTTTAAAACGACAGACGAAAAACCCCGGGGTAGCTTTTTGGGAAAAAATTTTTTGGGGCCCCCAATTTTTTTCTTCCCAATTTAAAAATTAAGTGAATTCCCCCTCCCTGAAATTGTTTCATCCGTTGAAGTTTAATTGGGGAAACCTTTTGTATTGAAAAAAAAGACAATATTAGAAAACCCGGAAAATATTCTTACAACTTATAAAAAAAATTTTTAAAATTTAAACGGTAAAAAACAAAGCAGAAAAATTTTGAAAAAACTTTGGGAAAAAAAATTTTTAAAAAATTTTTTTAATTTTTTTTTTTTTAACCCTCCACAAATATATAAAATTTTTCCCGTTAAAAAAGAAAAATTTTAAATTTTTTTTTTTTTATTTTTGAATTATTAAATAGTTGTTTTTTAAATTTTTCAGTTTTTTTTTTTGGGCCACCCCATGGCCTTTTAAAAAAAACCCTTTAAAAAAAAAGTTTTATTGATCTAAAAGAAAAACTAAATTAAAAAAAACGTTCGAGAGCCAGAATCCCATGTTGGCCATGTCCTTTGATAAAAAAAACATTTTAAATTCCCCAAAAATCGAAAAAAATCTCAATTTTTTTTTTTAAATTTTAAAAAAGTTGAGTTTAAAAATCAACTGGCTATATTTTTTAAAAAAATAAGATTTTGCAAAATTTGGTAAGGGGAAGAAAAAAATTTCTTGCTTTTAAAAAATTTCATTTTACACAAAAATCATTTTTTTGCAAAACCTAAAAAAAAAAATTTTTTTTTCCAAAAAGATATCCTTTTAAAACCAAAAAACCCCCGGTTTTTGTTGGGTGAGTTCCATGTCCCACTTTTCAGAATTTTTTTTTAAACCAGAGTCGCCACCTTATTATTATTACTTTTAAATTTAAATTTGGGGAAATTACAATAGACGAAAAAAAAAAAATTTAACGGTTTTTCAAAATCTAATTCGACGAGATTCAAACAAGAGTAATAATTTAGTAAAAAAAAAGCAAACTTATTTTTAAAAAAGTCCCGGGGAATAATTTAAAAAATTCCCCAAAGCGACCAACAGTTTAAAGAATTGTTCTATTTTTTTAAAAAAATTTTTCTCCCGAAAAAAAAAAAAGTTTCTTTATAAATTTTTGACAGTCACGATTAATTTTGTACATGTTTCCGATTGATGATCTATTATTTTATTACATTATGAGGAAAATCAAAGTTAAATATTAAAGTTAAATTATAATAAAAGACATCTAAAGCAAAAAAAGATCTGGTTATTCGTAAATGTGTATTATTTAATAGATGCATTAAAAATAGTGTTTAAGTACCATAACTTCTTTATTAAACAAACATGTGTAAGCGGCCATTTATTAATTACGTAAGGGTCCCGAGGGGGGGGGTTAGGAAAATCTATACATGCCCTTATCTGGGGAAGGGGGAGGGGCTAAAACATATTTTATAAGTCGAAATTTATTATAAAAAATCTTGTTTTATTTTGGATGTTAAATGGTTTTCTTCCTTCTATATTGTGCACATTGATTTACATATTATTAAAAAAAAATATTATTTATTAAACAGAACTATAATATAGTATATTTATCCTGTGTATGAATTTTATTTTAATCATTTGGAAAATGAAAAATTATTCTTTTATTATCAGGTAACCAAATAAGTTCGTGCGGTTGCTGTATATCGTACATTGCCATGGATATTGTTTATGTTGTTGATCGATAGCGATTGTTTCTTACCTGCTGTCACTTAAGTATGAATCCTTCTATTCTCACACACATAAAAAGTTGCTGAAAATTGTTACATTCTTAGTTTTAATAATTGAAATTGGCGACGACTAAAACGTTATTCGAAGTTGTTTACTGTATAAGTACAAACTTGGTACAAAAGCTGCAGCGGCGGCGCGAAATATATTTACCGCATTCGGAGATGATGCTGTTAGTGATCAAACAGCACAGAAGTGGTTCAAAAAATTTTCTTCGGCAGATCTCAGTTTCAGCGATAAACCGCCCTCAGGGAGACCAAGAACCTGCCAAGAACTTGCAGAAATGTTTAATGTGAGCCCTGAAACTATTCAGTTGCATCTTCATCAGCTAGAAAGGACCTGGAATTTAAGCAAATGGGTCCCACATGAATTGACAAATGATAACAAATTAAGTCGTCTTACCATTTGTTCAGCAAACATTTCACGTAATGCTAATGAATTCTTAATCGGTTATTAACCTGCGACAAAAAAATGGATCTTATATTCGAATTCTAAGCGTTTGTATTATTGTTTGTCGCCTACTGATTCGGTACTACACACGCCCAAAGCTTCCTTGCACCCAAACAAGGTTTTGTTGTGTGTTTGGTAAACAGCAAATGGAATTGTCCATTATGGAAAGGGGCCAAACCTCCACTGCTACCTTGTATTGTGAGCAGCTTCAACGAGTACAAGCAGCACCTATCCAGAAACAGCCTTCTTTGATCAATCGGAAGAAAGTGATATTCTTGCAGGATAACGCCAAGCCTCATACCGCAAGAGTGACCTGAGAAAAAATTTCTGAACTCGGCTGGGAAACGTTATCGCACCCGCCATATTCTCCCAGTGATTATCACCTCTTTTTGTCTCTTGACAACTGTATGAAGCAGCGACAGTTTACAACTCGAGATGGTGTAATAAATGCAGTCCGCCAATTTTTTGACTCCAAAGCCAGGGAGTTCTACAATACCGGCATACAAAAATTGGTTCCACGTTGGCAAAAGGTCATTGAGTGTGATGGTAATTACTGTGACGAGTAAATAGTGTCTTATTGTTTCTTAATAAGAATTTATATTTTTCTACCAAAAACCACACGAACCTATTTGGTTACCTGTTTTCAAGCAACATTAGCGTTGATTTTTTTATTTAATATTTCGGTATCTACACCATATTATTTTATTGCAACTAATATTATTTTATAATTTTAAAAATCCCGTATAGCTTTTATGTTCAGAAAATGGCGGCTTAAACCCCTCTCTTTAACTCTCTTAAAGAATAAAAATCTTTGATTTACGCCAAACTCTAAGTTTTAGTGTAAGTGATCCTTTTCTAACGTTTTAATATTAAAAAAAAAACGAGATTAATTCTTACACGAGGGTAGAGAGAGGGTCATCCTTACGTAATTAATAAATGGCCCTGACTACTTAATTTCGATTTGATCAAAAGTCAGATCATTTGTTTTCCCTACATTTACTTGGCATATGTTTTAATTTTTTTAATGGGGCAATCCATCCTTAGGACACAATATCTAATATTCCGATACTTTGATAATTCTCCATAGTACTTAACTGTTGTGGGGTTAAATAAAATGAATTTTGACCTCAGAGAATGAGGTTATATAATGATAGGGGCATACATTTTGTTAATTTTAATATTCAACAGTTCACAAAGGTTTCTACAAGGCCTAAGGAGAAGGTACCGTAAAAATTGGCCTAAAGGAGTTTAACTAATTTTTTAACACGTTATCTACGATGTCCAAGGACCAAAAAAATGTATTTTTCAGACCTTTTAGGTAACATATCAGTCACCAACTATTCACCAGCGTTGTAAATAATTTTAAATTACTTAGAGGAAAAAATAGGGGTCTATATTTAAAGCTCCCCAATAAGGAGAAAATAAAAGGTAAATTAGCGATAAAGAATGTGAGCACACGACCAAAACATTTTTTTTATGATGGCCCTACAAACTGGTATTGGCCACACTTGAGGACCAAAATGTAAGCAATAAACTTTATGCACACTCTTATAAATCAAATAACCCTTAAGAGAGCAGAAAAATACGAACTATAACGGTAAACCAACTTCTAGAAAAGTTTAACAGTTAATAAAAGATGTTACATCAAACACAGCAATAAAGTTTATTAAAAAAGACCCCAATATATTGTCGTAGCCGCCCTAAGATACAGACCTTTTTATATATTTTCATTTTATCAAAATCAAAACTTTAAAACGTCTTCTGTATCTAGCCAGTTGAATTTATTCAAAAGAATTAGTGACAACCGTTTATATTTTTTTATTCCTATTATAGACGGAAGTTTATATTTTAGATAGAAACGGACCAAAATTACAATAAAAATACGCATTTTTGCACGATTTTATTATCTAGGAAATGTAAGCTTGAATTTAGCAACGTTCGGTTTAACTTTTATAGCGTAATAATTTGTTCATAATTTAATTTCTTTATATTTATCATTTAGTAAGTATTATTTTATTTATACCCACCATTTCTTATTTTCTTTAATTATTAGCAATAGTATTAACCTAGTCATTTGTCAAAGAGCAAATTTAGTATGTTTTTTTCTGAAATATTTACTTGTTTTGTATTACTTAAAAAAATTACTAGTATTTTAAAATTTTAAATAGGATTTGTTTTTTTAAATTTTATTGGATATAACGTTTTAAGTCAAATAACATCTTACATCTAATTTTTTGGCACTACTGCTTTCATATCTTTGTTTTTTTAGAGTTCAGCCTAAGTGCCACGTTAAAACGGTTAATCCTAAACCATGTGGTCATGCAAAAGTGATTTTTTTTTCGGTTATATCGTCGTGGCACTTTAAATTAGAATTTAAAAAAGTAATTAAAGCAATTGTATTACAAAATTACACATAAAGCGTCATTGTATTTAAAATATCATATTCCCCTAGTACCAATCTTTTCTGGTCAAACCAAAAGTAACAAAAATCTAGTGAATATGCCAAACAATGGATATTTATGTGAAATAAAAATCATTATTTTTTTCCTTAAAACATAAAAATGTTACGAGGGAAATAAACCTCTGAAAAACACCCAGTAATGAATAGGTACCTTTTATCAAACGTTTTTCGTTTTATGTATTATATTATATATATATATATATATATATATATATATATATATATATATATATAATATATATATTATATATATATATATATATATATATATAAATATTCTGAAACATAATACCCACTTGTATCGATATACGTGACGCTCTGATAAAATAAAGACCTTATCTTTAGATTTTATTGGTAAAACCTTTGTTACCACTTAAATAAACCTATACAAAAGTTATTTGACCATACAATAACTTTTATATAGGCATAAAATAGGTTTAGGGAATAAAGACATAAATAATACATTTTTTTTCGTTAATTAAATAATAAAAATAAAACTTCATGCATTCAGATGTATTTAGCCGGATACCCCAAAACCACCTGAATAAAATAAAATAAACCAGTTAAAATATTGTACAGTGATAATTTTTGCAAAATCTAGTAAAAGGAGAAACTTTATTATTATTATTGTTTTTGTTATATATTTTTAATTTGTAGACTGACACATTTGACACTTAGTTTTTTTATTAGCCAATGAATCACCCGATGAGCGATTAAGACGAAAGTTGCCAATTGTTAAGCGTTTCAGAAATAATTTCTAACAAAGTTTATAATTTGGTATCGTTTAGACAAAAATGTGTCAAGTTTTGACACATATTTCATAAGACTTGTTTTGAGCTCCACTATTGCCCATTAAAATCATGAGCATCATACTTTTTACACCCTGTATATAGAACAAATTTATTATTTGTTAAAGCAAAAAAACATTGAAAATTTCTCCGAATATGAATGTAAACAGAAATTTGAAAATGCGCATTTTTTGACATAAAATTTGAATATACAGGGGACTCATGTAGTAGACACGACGTTATCGATGATTGTTAAAATAGAAACCACCATACTTAAGTGTAGATTCATAATCTCCAAAAAAAAAACAATTTTAAACACACAAAATACTTAGGGCTTTGGTTAGCAGTTTTGTAGTTACTGAATGTTAAATATTTTTGTACATAATAATTTCTCTCCTTTGCGAGATAGATAAATGCATAAGTAATTTAATAATATTACTTAATAACTTGACAAAAATATTATTGTGGCAGCATAACAAGCATTACCATAGTTACAAAGCGTATTATAAAAAGCGATTTCAAGTATTCATTACCCACTAACACAAAATCCCGTACCTACAAAACTGTCAATATAAGTCATAAGAACTTTTTATTTTTAAAATAATCCAATAAAATATGGGGGTTTTAATTTAAAAAATCGTCGATTACATCATATATACTATACGGGGCACCTTGTATATTTCTATTTTATGTTAAAAAAATGCGCAATTCAAAATTACTATTTACGTGTTCCATATTTTATGTACACACTGCATAATATATAAAGCTACTCATTTCGAAAGAAAAATAACGTATTTTTAAACGATATCGATAAATATCTTTTAAAATGCTTCTCTTGCATGTATTTTATTTTTATTTTTTAAAATAATTATTTTTTATAAATAACTGCCCTTAGTAGAGATCAAAAAAGTGGATCATATAGATCTTTAATAAATTGAAAATGCTGTTATGCAGAATAATTAAACAGGGAAAAAGTAGATTAAAACTAGACAAAAAATAGGACATTATAGTTCAATAAATACGAAAGTTTAAGTATTTTTTATAGGTTCTTAAGTAACAATAGAATATCAGTGGACAAAAACTTATCTACCTTTAATTAAGCCCACATTAAGACATGTATAAAGTCTCAGTAGAAAGTATGTAGGTGTCGCCCTTTCAGACATTTAACCCATCTTTTCCCACTTTTGTTAAAAATCTCGAAATATCAGGTATTGTACTTTAAAGTTTTCTTTTAGATAATTTCGTGATGTCACTATGGACGTTAGCAAATAATTACTACCTCTAAAACCCAGACAGCACTTTAACGTTGAATCCGGATCAGATACAATAGTCCATTGCTTAACTTTAAGGGTTTGTTGAAAGCTCTGTTGCAACTTGGTCAAGGACGTTGATGACGTAACCTTTTTTTATTTAAAGTACTCTATCACTGTTTTTATGAGATTTAAATTTACATTGTACAAGGTTAAATTCGCGACCAGTTGCCCAGTTGTATATTTCTATGTACTTACGGGATTCTAATCCTACATGTCAAACCCAATACATTTAAGGCTAAAATTGTGCAATTTTTATTTATCCTGCTCCGACTTTTTTTATTTTTTCCGTAACGTTTTATAACCAGCCCTACAAAGTCTTTCAAAAAGTAATAGTCGAGGAAACGAAGTAATGCACGAGGGATTTTTTGTGCAGTAAGATGGATTTGAATGCGATTTTTTGCATTTGATTCGTATGAACGTTTACAAACTTTGTAAACAAAAATTGAATTAATAGGAAATGAAAAACTGTATTTGTAGCATTAAAAAATGCATTTTTAAAATGCATGTTAAAGTTTGCAAATATAAAAAATTTATAACTAAGTAAATAATGTTGAAAATGAGCCCAAATTTGTTACTCGGAGGTTTTCGAGGTCGCTGAACACGAATATGATATTGTAAGGACCTACGAAGTACCTGGTGCGCGCTAAGGATGGTGTAAACGTCATCTTTTGTAGTTTTACGACAATTCCTCCTAATATCAGCCAATTTTGTTACTCGATGGTTTTTGAGGTCGCTGAACACCAATATAACTTTAACTAGGACCTATGAAGTACCTGATGCGCGCTAAGGATGGCGTAAACGTCGTATTTTGGAGTTTTACGACAAATCTTCCTAATATTAGCCCAATTCTGTTACTCGGGGTGTTTTTGTGGTCGCTGAATACGAATATGATATTGACAAGGGCCTGTGGAGTACTCGGTGCGCGCTAAAGACCGTGTAAACGTCCTATTCCAGTACCCGGTACCAGACCATGGTCCGGATAGTTTGGTGTCAATGCCGTCTTCTGGAATTTTGTAATAATTTGATAAAAATCAAAACTTATAATTTTTGCTTATGGTATTTATTCATAAATTTGTTTTTTGATAATATTTTAGTATACAAAATACAATACAGGACTCCGCAGACCCTTGTCAATATTATATTTGAGTTCAGCGACTTCAAACCCCCCCCCCCAATTTTGTTACTCGAGAGAGGGAGTAACAAAATTGGGTTGATATTAGGAGGACTTGTCGTAAAATTCCAAAAGACGACGTTTATACCATTCTTAGTGTGCGTGCACCAGGTACTCCGCAGGCCCTTGTCAAATGTCATATTCGTATTCAGCGATCACATAAACCCACCGAGTAAAGAAATTGGGCTGATATTAGGAGAATTTGTAATAAACTCTAGAAGACGACGTTTACATTATCCTTAGCGCGCATCAGGTACTCCGTAGGACCTTGTTATTATCATATTCGTTTTTGGCGACCTTAAAAACCCCCGAGTTACAAAATTGGGCTGATATTAGGAGAAATCGTCGTGAAACTCTAGAAGACGACGTTTACACTATACTTAGCGCGCACCAGGTACTCCGTAGGTTCTTGTCAATATCACATTCGTGTTTAGCGACCTCGAAGACCCCCGAGAAAGAAACTTGGGGTTATTTCTATCATTATTTACCTAGTTATACTTTTTTTATAATTGAAAACTTTAAAATGCATTTTTTTAATGCACAAATGCTGTTTTACATTTTCCATTAATTAAATTTGTTCACAAAGTATCTAGACGTTCATGTATACCAGTATATAGGGTGTTTTCTAATTGAATGTTAATATTAAAGGGGACGATTTTTGGGTCCATTTTAGAAAAAAAAACTTCATATGAACGTATGTCCTAAACGTCTTAACTTTTGAAATACAGGGTGGTAAAATTTTCAAAAATAAATCATTTATTATTAATATCTGTAATACCACTTTATATATTTTAATGAAATTTGGCATACATGCACTATGGATCAAGAGGCATTATTAAGTGTACCAATTTTTTTTATTCCACCAGTGGCGTTCAAACGGAATTTGACCTGCCCATTTTGGCAGACATTGATGGTGCGCCACTGATTTCTCTTAAAATAGAATTTATTTTTAAAATCCTTAATCGTTTGCTAAGCTTAGTTAATCACTTTATTTTTTTCAATTCGATGCACGGTTTTCCCTTAAAAAATAAAAACCGTTTCTCTGCATGATCATGCGTGTGTCGGACTAAAAATAAGGAGCAATTTATCTTTTGATTTTTTTAGTCCGTCTCACGGTTTTTACCTAAAAAAATAAATCTATATATTTCTCTGCATGGTGATATTGTTTACCGATATTGTTATGATCATGCGGAGAAACGATTTTTTTTTAAGCGAAAACCGTGCATGGGATAAAAAATTAAGTAATCAACTTGGCTAAGAAATAATCGGCGATTTAATTTTTTTTTTAAGATAATTTAGTGGCGTACCATCAATGTCTGTCAAAATGGGCAGGTCAAATTCCCTACGTACGCCACAGGTAGGAATAAAAAAATGTAGTACACTAAAAAATGCCGTTTGATACAAAGTACATATATGTCAATTTTTATTAAAATATTTAAAGTGGTATTACAAGTACTAATAATAAATGATTTATTTTTGAAAATTTTACCATCCTGTATCTTAAAAGTTAGGACGTTTAGAACATACGTTCATATAAAGTTTTCGTCTTAAAATGGAACCAAAAATTGCCCACGAGATATTAACGTTTAATTAGAAAACAGCCTGTATATTGGACAGCGACAGCTTTTTTACAAAGTTTGGATAGTCCTAATTCAATTCTAATAAGGACTGTAAATTATTGTAATCAAAATGAATAATACAATTATGTGCTTAAAGGTCGTAGATAATGATGAAGGTTAAATTAAATATGTTTCTTCAACTTGCATTGTCCTAATTTTTATTAAAACACGAGGCGTTTCAACTCTTAAGTATCTCCAGCTGTTGTTAGGTAAATACCGAATACTTCAGCATTCACCTGCTGTGTTACAAATTTTGAATATTTTCTGAAGGCCCAAATTACTTAATTTGCTATACCTATTTCTTTTTTTTTTTTTGGTTGATTAAGAAAAAAATAAATATATATTTTGGAAAATTTTAAGTATATTTAAAATATGGTAACAATTTGGTTTACTGATTAAGAAAGTATTTAATAAATAAATAAATAAATAATAAACTACCTGGTAATGACCAAAGCTAAAAGCGTAAATAGTTAATTTTTTATAAAAGAAATAAAAAAAACAATTATTTTAAAATTAATAAAATATTTATTACTTAAGCAAGGTAAACACAAATCAATATAAAGTATATTTTTAACAAATAAAAACTATGCAACCAACTTAATAATATAAACTATTTACTCCGTAAATATTATGGCGTTCAAAGAAAAGATTTATTTAATGTAGGATTTTTCTTTAAAGGATTTTTTAATTATTTTTTTCTTTGTTGTCTTCAATAATGGTCGTAGAAAAACAAATATCAGTAACACTAACATGTTGGACTTTATTTCTTATTAGGTATAACACGTTAATTAAGGATATATCTCCAACCATTTTTGGGTAATAACTAAAAACTACTTCTGGAGCTACAAGTTAAATAGTACTCATTGTTTACGAAGATTGACAAATTTTAACCTATTTTTCTCTATTTAAAATGACTGCCAGATATTTGCAAAGTCAATACTAGGCTTGCTAAATATATTTGTTTATGTAAATTATTACAACTTAAATTTTCTTCTAGTAGGTTCTTTTATAAGCCATTTTTCCTTCATTCATCGATGGGTATTCGGTGTTGTTTTAGCCATGCATGTGACCATCCCCGACTTTGACGTTCTACCAAGTTCTGTATATTTTTTATGTTCTTAAACTTTAATTTTAAGTAGTATTTTAAATTTACCATCGTATACTTTACAACATTTACGGAGAATTCGGCACCAGTATCTATCTATCTATTGTATCATGGTGAGTTTCCTCGCTGGGGCCCTGAGCACTGAGGCCTAAGCCCATTATGCTCTACAGCAACCCTTAAGCATATACAGGTTCCGTCACCCTGTACTGTCCCTTATGTATACATTCCTTTTACACTGATATGGTGCTGTCGTTTTGCTTACTAGAGCCTCAATTTCCTTGCTAGTGATGCGAGTCCTGTTAGTGGTAGGAATCTTATGTCATTTAGGTCCAGCCATGCTGTACCCAGACATTTCCCCCTGATGTGCCCTAGTGCTGGGCAATTTTTAAGTACATGTATGACGTCCTCTCTTCCCTCTCCACACCATCTACATGTACTTGTCTCGCTTTTTCCTATCTTGTTGAGATAGTGTCTGTTTCTACAATGACCTGTCAGTATGCCTGTCAGGTTTCTCATTTGCAACCTATTGAAGTCCTTTATGTTCATCGGTAGGTCCTTCCATAGTTCTTCCCCAATAATAGCCTTTGATTGTCTGGGTTTTGTCTTTTTCCAGTTCTTATCGAACCGTTTCTCTATCCATGTTGCTATCTCTGTCATATCCATGTTGTAAGAGATTCCCACGGTATATTCAGGTCCATTGTCCTCAGCTCCCAAATTGGCGAGTTTGTCAGCCATTGCATTCCCCGGAATCCCTATGTGACCAGGGACCCATTGCAGGATGACTTTGGTGGTTTTTGTTAGTTTATTAATTGCTTCCCGACATCTATCCGTAAGTTCTGATCTGTGCACTGTATTTGTTAGCTCCCCGATCGCTGCCTTACTGTAAGTACATATAGTTATTTTTCCCCTGTATCTTCTATTAAGGCAGTATTCTATGGCTTTGGCTATTGCCATAACTTCCGCCTGAAATACGGTTGCATATTTTCCCATTGTTCCATAGAACTTGTAGTTCGTCCTTTCTACATAGAAACCGAAGCTGCGGCCTCCTTTCCTCGAGCCATCTGTATAGATAACTGTTCCTTTACTTGGTGTCCCACTTGGCCCATGATATTACAGTGTCCCCCCTCGTTGTCCACCGTCCTCCACACTCCAGTCTTAGTGCCTCTGCTCTTGCTGAGGCCTTGATTATTATATGGAGAGGTGGGAGCCCCGTAATAATCTCCAGCGATTCCGTCGGAGTATTGGATGCTGCTCCAGTTATTCCTCTCATTGACATGCTTTGTATGTGTTTCAGCATTATCTGTGCCGTCTTAAGTTCCGTGCGTTGCCACCATAACACGGAAGCATACAGTATCCGTGGCCTGATGACTGCTTCGTATATCCACTTCATGACCTTAGGAGAAAGTCCCCAGTCCCGTCCTACGACTCTTCTACAGAGCCATAGCGATCCTGTGGCCTTCTTCGCTACCATTTCAAGATGTGCTTTCCAATTCAGCTTGTCGTCTAGTATCACTTCAAGATACTTGGCTGTACTGGAGTATTCTAGTTCTCTCTCACCGAACTTCACTTTCCTAAGTCCGGTGTGTTTTCTTCTTCTAGTAAATAATACGAGCTCTGTTTTTGATGAATTGGCTGTCAGTCCGTTTTCCTAAAACCATTTTGCCACCATTACCAGCTCGCTTTCCATAATATCCACTATCGTGTTTGCATGTTTACCTTTGACCATAATGGCCACATCATCTGCAAAGGCTTGTATACGTGTACCTCTCCAGTAGTCCATTCATGACCAGGTTCCATAGGAGTGGAGATAAAACGCCCCCCTAGGGGCATCCTCTGCTAGTAACTAGTAACCCAAAATATATTTTTTAAGACTGCGAATGGACAGTTATGTTGTAATTTTAGAATAGGTTGCGCAAGAGGTAACAAATTACACAAAATATATTACGTGAATAATTAAAAGATGCAAAAAAGTATAGCACTAATATAAATTGTGAGAAAGGCCCAGTCAAAGACAAAATATCTTAACGATTATATTTTAATAAAAATTCAAACTCCTTTTAAACCTTTTGGTATAGTATTATTTACAAGAAGATTTTTTGGAATTTTTGATAAAAACAGGCAAAGGTCAAATAAATTAACACTTTAAACCATTAAAATTTAAAACTTATTTAAAGTTCACCATTGCGATCTCATAAATGTTAAATATACTGCAAAGGTTAAAGTATGGCAAAGGTAGTATTTCTGGTGCCTAATTTAGTAAGCGTTTGTATTTTAAAAATGTTTTAATTTTTTTGGGTATATTTGTACTTCCAAAAATTAAACGTTTTCTATTTTTACTTTATTTGATCTTATCTTTAATTGTGCAAACAGTGTCTTTAGTTGGATATTATCGCAGGTGTCTAACGTTTATTGTTTAATCTAACAGTCCTCACCAACTTTTTTTTGAACCTGCATTTATATTGTCTTTTCGTATTTGATATTTTAATTCCGTTAAAGATCTATATAAAACATTTGAATTTTCATTATTGAATAAAACCACCTTTTTACATAAATATTAAAACAAAATAAGATATGTAAATGAATATTCGTCAACAGATTAGTTCAAAAATTAAAATTTAAAGAAACGTTTACCCTAAAAAATTCTTTAATAAGGACTGCAAAAATATTTTTAGCTAATCAGGAACCGGAGAAAAATGAGTTTAACATCTACAGTACCTAGTATTAAAGCTTCATAGAAGCCTATGTAGGCTGTTATAAAATTTAAAAAAGACAAACCATAATTGATACAATAAAAGATCCGGCGAGACAAATACTATATACTACTTGGACTTACCCCATTTAATTTTAATAGGGACTTTGAAATGCACACTTACCTAAAACAAAAAAAAATATATTAAAATAATTTCACAATTTACTATAAAAATTATATATAGATACAATTTAAACTATTAATTTCTTAAAGTATTTTTTACCAAGAAAAATGGGTGAAAAAAACTTTGCTATATTTTAAGGTATTCTATAGAAGTATGGTAAAAAAAAGTAAATTTTGATTTTTGTTCACCTTTCATTCATATTTTTCTCCGATCTCCAATTTTGTTTTCAGTCTTTAGCTAAAAAATATATTGACAATATACAGTGTGGTTTATTAGGTGTGCAATAAACCGAAAACTATTTTATTTATATTTGCTCAGGAAATTTAATTTCTTATTAAAGTTGATGCAGTAATTAGTTTACTAAAAGTCAAAAGGTAGGGTAAGTAAAAAAGAATAAAACTGCTTATGAATAAAGTACCTTCGGCTTTGCCCACAATGGCACCTTTGTCCATACATTTGGTTTTGGCCAAAAAGAGCCGAAGATTTGGCAAAAGCCGAAGTTTTGCATTTAAGTGCCGAAAACGGATTAACAAAGTAAGTTATAACAATTCATTGGCGCAAGAGAAAAGCTGGCTGGAGCAGTCAAATAGGCCAATTCAACACCCTTTTTGTTCCTTTTTTTTCTTACAGCTTAATGACTTTGAATACAACAAAAAAAACTATAACACACCCACAAAATAAAGTTGGGTATACTTTTTATTAGATATATGTTTTCCGTAGTAATTTTGCCTCCTTATCACGAATCAGGGGATAACATTTCTGCAACTGGAAAAATTATTAAAGGTTAACGTTTTTCTTTTAAATGACCAAATCTGTAAAAAGATCATTCAAGGAAAAAAAGAACAAGATACAGCAGAAAAACGTAAATAAGCAGCTATAAGGCGATCCAAAGAAAGTAGGTTAGCGTGATGTCGGCTAAGTAACTGGTAGATTCAATATCAGTGACTATAAAAAAGCCTCTTTATAAAATTTGGCTTAGATCCAATGATTTTTAAAAATCGCGATAACCAAATTGAATCCGCCATCTTAAATTTTAAGATCTTAGGTACTTTAGATTCGTGATAAGTCCGTTTGTTCTTAAAAGGTGTATTCGTCATCTTGATGAACACATCTGCCATTTTGGCTCCATCTCGAATTTTTAGAATCTTACTTTTGATTCGTAATCAGCGATTCAAAAAATCCCTCTAGACGAAATTTGGGCAGGATTCGTAAAGATTTTGAAAAAAAGATTTCTAGACTATTTTTTAAGGTTAGAAAGAAAAACTACACGTGCTACTTTAACTCGCAGATTAGGCTTTTACAGATCCTTGTACATAAAATTGTAAGGTTGGATGTAAAGAAAAACTGTTTTTCCTAGTTGAGTTTTATTAATTATTACCATTTTTTAGTAGTTTCTTAAGGGTTAGAAGAAAATGGTCATGGGATAGCAAAATTTAAAACTTGGATTCGTAATTAGCAGGCAAGATTACTATGGAAAACATGTCTTATAAAAATATATCCAACTTTTTTTTTGTGTGGCTGTGTAATCGTCTAAAGGAACACAAAATATTCTATGGGTTCCTAATTTAAAAACTTATTTAGTCTCAGTCATTATGTTTATACAGGGTGTTCCTAAACATTGGTAAAAAATTCGTTCTCTTCGAAAAACATTTTTACTACTCTCTATCATTTTCACTAAAGGCCTTTTAAAGAATTATAAAAAATACATACTGCATAAGTATTCTTTAAATAATTAACCACAAAGACTTCATCAAGCGCTTAAGAGGGTAAATTACGGACATGGATGTAATAACTTGCAGTTTTCTTGAAAACGACCAGCCCAATCGATGTCAACTTAAAGAACCTTTTTAACTAAAAACTTTTCAGGTATCATAATGTTTTTACTCCCTCCCGTATGATACCCCCTGATTAAAATTTTAAAATTCAGAGCTTAAATTCTGATTAACCATTAAAAGTTTATACGATGTTCCAAATTTCATGATATTTGTGTAAACGATTTTGGTAATATTGACAAAAACTGTCTCCAGGTTGCCCTATTTGAAGGGGCGCATCTCCCTTAGAATGTACTTTTCGAAAAATGTTTATAAAAACTTTTTTGTATAAAACTACCTTAGGAATCACTCCATTGATTTTTTACTAATATTTAGGAAACACCCTGTATAAGTCATATCATTATAATGACTGATATATTTTTAAAACAAGGCATTGCAATCTATTTATAACAAATATTTATTTTCAATTATCGACACTCTTTAACAAATAAAACAGAGCAAAAGATTATTGAATTGACCAAATCTTAAGCTTCAGGCTGCGGTCAAATACTAATTTTTTTTATCGTTCCTTTAAGGCAACTGTGATACATTGTTTCAGTTTTAAAATTATGTGAAATTTGCTAGTTGTAATATTGGCTAATGAGTAATGGTTTGCATACAAATAATTTATGAATGTTTATTTTAATATTAAGGATACTTTAACAAATTCTTTATTAAAAATAAACCTAACGTACAATCGAGAATGTATGTTCTAAGTTTTGGTTATTCTTTAACGAACGTAATCACATCTTTATATATTCCTTTGTCACCCTACTAAATTAAAGCCCTTTTATAAACCTTTACAATGATAACAGTACAGATAAAAGCTAAAAATATAGAGTTTTTCTATTGAAACGGCACGTATGTGTCTGAACAAATTGATAGATATACCAAACGGATGAAAACGACTGCAGACCGGAAAACGAAAAAAGACATAAAGGAAAAAATATTTGGCTCATTTATGAAAAAGGCAATTTATTTGGTGTATACATATGGAAAATTTATATAATTAAAACTAAAAAATTGTAGTAACTAATCGAAAATATAAATGCAATATAAGACGATAACAACACATTACCGTACCGTTGTGGTTAGTTAATTAATCATATCATAGGCAGAGCTGGATATGAATTAAATCCTTTTGGAATTTAATACAGAAATCATTTTTTTAACGAATCGATTACTTTTTAAAAATAAAAATAGGAGCCGCGGTCCCGATTCGTTATATAATTTTAAAATGATCCGGATTCGATTTCTTTTTGGAAGCATCCAATTCCAAAACGAATTGATTCCTTATATTTCTAATTGAGACAAATTGGTTTATAAATGCCAAAATCCGCCATTATAAATACGCAATTTCTAATTTTCAAATTTTGACCCAAGATTATTAGTTTTTGGATTTTAACTTAGCATCCTTAAAAACCCTTATATCCTGAATCTGAGGCAAATGGGTTAATAAATGCCAAAATCCGCTATTAAAATCTTTCATTTTAAGTTTTTAAATTTTTACCAAGAATCTTAATCAGCATTAAATTGATTTTCAGAAATAAAGATAAAGATTTTTAAAACATTCGCCTATTAAATTCTTTTAATAAAGAAACACACCTAACATGTGATTTTTAACCAAAATATGTTGTTTTTCAAGTCCAGAGAAACAACATTTGAATAAAACATTTCCTTCGTAACCATAGAGTGTGGTATCCAAAAAAGGCATAAATTTAACTTTATTTATCTAAAAAGTTTTGATTGCTTGATCTTCATAATTTTTTAATATGTTGCCCTCGAGTTACCCCTAAGGGATTTTTGAGGGGATTTTCAAATGGCACATTTTATTATTTCTATTCAGGGTGTCTTACAAAAATGAATTTAAAATTTTAATACATTTGTGTATTTAGCAAGCAGTGAAATTATCAAACAGTACTTGTAAAACTTCCTGTAAAATTGCAAAAAGACGTCTCATTTATAAGTTGCTTAAGGTAATCTTAAGACTAACATTTAAAAACCTTTTGAAGATCTAGCATTGCAAGTTTTGGAATGCAATTCAAAAAAATGTTCCATTTTAGGGTGGTTTCATGTTTATCTCAGTAATAACATATTCAAATTTGAAAAATATTTACCCAAAACTAATTTGGCTAGGAGTTGCGCACTTCATGAGGTTAAAATTATATTTCGTGACTCGGGCTTCATGCTAAAATATTTGACGCTTGATTTATCATCTAGATTAGGTAGTATCATTTGTATCGTAGTTACCATTTGTACGTATCAAAACTAAAGATAATCTGGATTCGTAAACCGATAAATAGGAATCGATTCCCTGGATTCGATTTCTTTTTTCCAAAAAAAAAAGTAAATCAATTTCGATCCGTCCAGCTCTGTTCATATTAGGTCATTC